>SNQJ01S0022413.1:66616-118195 GCA_010110895.2 Picea sitchensis | reverse complement strand
GACACACCAAATTCTGATCCAGAGAGGCAAATAAGAAATTCCACACTTGCTCAGAGACATCCCTTTCCATCCAAAGGCAAGTCTACATCTAAAAACGTTTCCCATGTCCTCAAAAAAAAACATCTTGAGATTTTTATTTTTGAAACCCCCTTGTAATTATCCCTTAGACATATCTTGTCTCAACCTATGCCTCATCATCTTCTCAAGCAACCACACCCACATCTCCTCCTCATCCTCAAATCCAAGTTGTCCCAAATATGGATTTCAACAGGATGGAAGTCATCATTACAGCCACATATGCACATTTAGTGTTGCCTCAAAACTTAAATTCATTTCCAACTGGTGACTACATGAAATATATGCCCATATACAATGTTGAGGGAGAGGTGGCTGTTGAATAACATCTGGCAACATTTTACAATTTTGAAAAAAAAAATAACATTGAACATGCAGATGTATGGATAAGGTTGTTTGTGCAGAGCCTGGATGGAGAGGTAAGGAAGTGGTTTCATGGTCTAACTCTAGATTCTATCACAAGTATTGAGGAATTGGATGAGGAATTTCTAAAACAATGGGGAGATAGGAGAGACTACATGTACTACATAACTGAGTTTGGGGCTTTAAGAAGGAAGAATGGTGAGTATGTATCAGACTTCACTAAGAGGTTCAATAATATGTATAACAATATCCATAATGAGGTTAATCCAACTAAAGCTTCAGCCAAGATCACATTTTCAAATTCATTTGATGTTGGATTTTCTCTTCTGTTGAGGGAGAGGAGGTCCACCACTTTGTTGTCTATGCAAGAGGCATCCACTGAGGTTGATTCTAACATCCTAGCATCAGATAAATTGAAGAACAAATCATATAGGGAGAAAAAGAAGTAGAGGGAATAGCTTCCTTCTTCTTCCAACCCAACAGAACCTGACCCAAAGCTAGATGAGGTGACTTGCAACTTGAAATCCCTGACTTCAGAAATAGCTAAAATGAAATGGGAAGCCAAGAAACCAAATAGACCATATCAATATGTTGCAAACAAGAACACCAATTAGATTAGAAGGACTAACAATTTCCCTCAATTCATGCAGAGGGAAAGGAGAAATGTTGAAGATCAGAGAGTTTTCCCCCCTTTCCAGAACAATGAAGTTGAGGAGATGGATGAGGGTAATGATGGTGGAGATGATTTTTTTGTATTGTTTAATGAAACTGAATTCTATCCTAGTCATCTAACATAGTAGGATTATGAAATCTCCCATTTGTCAAACTAGTTTGATGATGATGGGAAGGGAGAGGAGATATTTCAAAGCCAACCCCAAAAGAAGTACAATTTAAGGCCTAGGTCAGGGGGCCCAAAACAAATGCACCTATTTAGTATAAAAAATCAGATCCTCCTCCCAAGCTAGGTCCAAACAAAGATGCATCAAATAAAGAATATCAAATACATCAAACTAAACCTATTCTTCCATAGGTAAAGGAGGCAGATAGACAACCAACTTCTTTCAACATAGAACATGAGCTAACAAAAATCAAGATCCATGTACCTTTGAGAGAATTACTAAAAAATGAGCCTTTCAAGAAGTCTATCATGAAGGTTTTGAAGCCACCTACTCCTATTATCTCTTTTGATATGATAAGGATGCAGGATAAGAACCCTGATATCACAGTTGGCCCACACATTGAAGATGGGTCTAATGCTTCCCCACCTTTTTACATATCCTTGAATGTCCATGAAAAAATTATGAATAATTTATTAATGTACTCAAGGGCCTCTCATAATGTTATGCCTAAGGTTTTTATGGAAGAGCTAGGTCTAGAAATTACCAAGACATACCAGGACCTTTACTCTTTTGATTCCAAAAAGGTTAAATGTTTGCGATTAATTAAAGATCTAGTTGTTTCTTTGTCTCAGTTGCCCATGAAAAGTGTAGTTATGGATATAATTGTAGTTGATATACCTCCCAATTTTGGCATGGTTTTATCCATTTGATGGGCCAAGAAAGTAGGATGATCCTTGTAGATGGATCTTACATATGCGATCGTCCATGTTTTTGGAGGAGAACACAAAATATTGTACATAGAAGTCAGGTTGGAATACATTGTGAGTGATCATTAGTATCCAGGTAATTATCCAATTTATGTTGTTGAGCATGAAATTGGGTCATCTATTTTATATATTAATGATGATGTTCCAGAAATATAAGTCAACAAATGTAGAAATCAACCACTGGTAGACCAAGGAAATGAAGTCTAGAAGATGTATTTTGATGGCTCATCTTCAAAGGAGGGTTATGGTGCTGGCATATTCATCATTTCCCCTTGAAAGGAGGTGGTGTCACTCTCATACAAATTATAATTTGAAACAACCAACAACATAGCAGAGTATGAGGCCTTGGTGCTAGGGTTGAGAGATGCTAAATACATGGCCATTGAAAAATTGGAAATCTTCGGTGATTCTGAACTGATTTTTAATCAAGTGAAGAACACTTACCAAGAAAAATAGCTAAGGCTAAAACAATACAGAAATGAGGTATGGGACATAGTTGACAATTTCTTTCTAGCATTCAATATTTCCTTTGTCCCCATAGATGCCAATCACAAGGTAGTCTCTCTAGCTCTAGATGATAGTCCCTGCAGGCCTCCCATTGGTCCAAATGTCAAATATGAGGTGGAGGTTAGGCACAGAAAAACTATACCAGACAATGTTAAGCACTGGCATGTTTTTAGTGATGATCTGGAACTCGAGAGATTTATGCAAACTATTAAGGAATTCTCAAATATTTACATTGATCAAGAGAAAGAGGAAGATGAAACAGAAAATCAAAAGGCACCTCAAAGGGACATGGACAATTCATTTGTCAGTGAGAAGGACAAGTTCATGGTTATATATCTTGATGACATCACCATCTTCTCTAAGTTTGATTAGGATCATCTGCAACAACTTGAGAAAATATTTCAAAAATGCAGAAGGTATGGAATCTCTTTGAATCCCAAAAATACCCATTTTTCTATGTTAGAAGGCAAGATCCTAGGCCACATTCTGTCTACAGAAGGGATAAAGATAGACCCGGAAAGGGTATATTCCATCCATAAAATTGACATCCCTAGAAATAAGAAGGCCATCCAGTCTTTCATAGGAAAAATAAATTTCTTTAGTCGTTTCGTACCAAAATTTCCTGAGATCATTAGGCCTATTACTAACATGCTGAAAAAATACATTGAAATCAAATGGACACAGGAAGCCATATCATCCTTCCAGGGGATTAAGCAGGCTCTGATTGAAGCCCACGTTCCGGTTAGTCCAGACTATTCCAAAGAATTCTTGATTTTTTCCTTTGCCTCTGAGGAGACTATTGTTGTTGTATTGTTGAAAAAGAATGAAGAAGGGAATGAACAACCCATTACCTTCTTCAGAAAAGCACTCAGGGATGTTGAACTAAAATATGACATATTGGAGAAGCAGGCATATGCATTAGTCAAATCCTTGAAGTCTTTCAGGGTTTATGTTCTGTAGTCCAGCGTAACAGCTTATGTTCCTAGCTGTAGTGTGAAAGAAATTATTTTCTAGCCAGACAGTGAGGGGAAGAGGGGCAAGTGGATATTCAAATTTTTAGAATATGACTTGCACATAAATCCTACTAAGCTAATCAAGGGACAAGGCCTTGCAAAATTGTTATATGATTCAAACTACAAAGCACTGGAATTACACCATACCTTTAATTAATCAAATGCTCCATTGATGCAAGCTTAGAAGAACACCATGCAGGTATTTGATCAAAATTCTCTCACCTTGGTATAGAGATATTTTCTATTTTTTAAAACACCTAGAATGCCCACCAGAGTTGGAAAAATCCAAAACTAGGTCTCTTAAATTGAAGGATGTAAAATACTACATTTTAAACTAGAATTTATATTGGAAAGACCCTGTTGGTATTTTGTTGAAATGTCTGGATGAAGATGAGTCAAAACATGTCATAACATATATGCATAGAGGAGTTTGTGGAGGGCACCATCATTGGAAAGATACAACCCTCAAAGTTCTAACTATTGGATAATATTGGCCCACTGTATTTTCTGATGTGTTTTCCACGGTCAGAGCTTGTGAAGAATGTCAAAAATTTACAGGAAAACAGAAATTTCTCTCACTGCCCCTGAAACCCATTACTGCTAGTGGTCCATTTCAGCAATGGAGCCTAAATTTCATAGGTGATATAAATCCACCATTCAATGGACAGCACATGTGGATTCTTACTACCACTGACTACTTCGCAAAGTGGATTGAAGTTGTTCCTACCAGGAATGCTACTGACAAGGTGATCATAAACTTTTTGGAGACAAGCATCTTGGCCAGATTTGGATGCCCTGGGAAATTAGTAACAAAAAATGTTGAAGCATTCAAATCCAAGGCCGTGATTGATTTCTATGGGAATTACAACATTATCTTGACACACTCTACACCATATTACCCACAAGGTAATGGGTTGGCAGAGTCATCAAATAAATCAAGATTATAAAAAAACTACTGAATGAAAATAAAAAAATCATGGGATTCCAAACTGAGGTATGCCTTGTGGGATGACAGGATCAGCACCAAGAATTCATTGGAAACCTCTCCATTTCAGCTATTCTATGGGGTGGATGTTGTTTTTCTAACCCAGCTTGGTCTACCAGTATTGAAATTTTTGTAGAAGGAAGTGGTGGAGCCTAATGAGATCCATAGGAGAATTTTTTAGATTATTGAATTTTAGAAAAGGAGAGAAGCATTAAATGAGAAGACTAAGGCGTTCCAGAGCAAGGTCAAGGAATCCTTTGACAGGAAAACCAAAAAATATACCTTTCAAGTAGGTGACCTGGTTCTAAGGTGGGATGTCAAGAGGAAGGACAAATCCAAGCATGGTAATTTCAATAACCGTTGGTTTGGTCCCTTCAAAGTGGTCAAAGTTCTAGATAATAATACAATTATAAGTCACATTGAATAAGTCACATCACCATGGCTATTTCACTATTGGGTTGCAAACAGGTTAATTTAGGCTTATTGATGCAAAAAGATATTGATAGCAAGAATTCCCTTATTCTTGCAAGCAACAGAATAGACATTATTTTATGAGTTTTAAAATTTGAAAAATATTTAAAAGTTTAAATAACAGTGTGTTGGTGCCTCACATGCATTTTCATATCCATGTGCACTCGAGTTTGTTTGTTTTTCCACCAGTTCAGCCATCATTACAAACTTTGTGCTAATATCATGCATGTTTGTGCCTCGAGTTATTATTATTATTGCAGGGTTGTGTGTGGTTATTATTACAGGTGGTAAATAAACCCGAGACAACACATACTTTTTATCAGAAGCTATAACACAATGGTTTCATCCTGAGAGTGTTGGCAATTGAATAGAACAGAGCCAACAGGTCTCGAACTATTCGAAGTGATTCCAAAAAAAAATAGATATATTTATCAAAGGAGAATGGTTTGAATTTATATGTGCTTTCAACGAACATCACACATGAGTGGCCTTACTCTTCAAACTGAATTTTGATGGATTTCAAACTCAACTCAGGGACACCACCATTCACATTACAGATCACTTCATCATTGGGGCGTGCGCTCTCTTGATTAGTGGTGAGAGATGGTTTAAAAAAGGAAAATTTCTAGTTGAAACCTGCAACAATTTTATGATGGAAGAACACCAAAACCCTAATTAGAGCGAGGGAATCTCAATTATATGGATTAAAGAAGAGTGGAGGGGCATTCTCAATGCAGTTCAAAGGTATATCACGAAAGAAGGTAGATTCTCCATCGTTCATTGTCATCACATTTGATTCCTTATGCACTTAAACAGTGACAAGGAACTGAACCTTCCCTTCTATTTTCTTAAGATATTAACTAAAATGTCTAAGAGAGTCCAAAATTACCTTGAATATGCTCATAGAAGCTTATGTCACCAAGGGTTCATTAAAATTTTGGTTCTTTTTTCTTTAAACGAAATAGAAATGCCCTGGAAGTATTTTTTGGAGTCTTTAGGGTTACAAGAGAAAGGACAAGAAGTTGATCCATGACCTGAAGAATAGAGGGACAAGGCTAACCAAGTAGCTAGGGTTTCTCCTGAACCTAGGTGTTCATTGAAAGCTACCCAAAAAACCAAAAATAATACCACACTAACCCGATCTAATAAAGAAAAATCAATTACTCCACCAAGAGAAGAAATCCCTTGAAGACAATTAAGGTCTTGTACAACAAAAAAAAGGGAGATGGATAGTGGTAAAGTGTATGGCAGGAAGAATATCAGATAGGGAGAAGAGCAGGTCATCCTAGCATGCCCACTGTCACCTAAAAATTCTGAGGATAAAACTATGCCCACTACCATGCATCAAGACCAAACTCCCAAGTCAAAAACAAGCAGACATAAGAGGCCTAAACCAGTCAGTTCTGAGATTGTTGCAGCAAAATTTGTGCCAGTAGACACCCTGATTAAGGAATCCCCTGCGATAAAACAAAGAAAAAAGATGAAAGGAATTCAGGCCCTCGGAATGCCAACCAAACCTAATATACAAACCAGGCTCACAAACCAATTAAGGTTAAACTCCAAGGAATTGTTTAATCCATCCTTAAAAGACAAAAATCCCATAGTAAAATATGTTGTTGTAAAAATGGAGTACCCTGTAGATATGGAATTAGAACAAAATCTGATGGACTTTGGTTCAGACCCTGAGCAAGACTCTGATGACATAATTCCAGATGCAGAGTTGGCCCTTGAGCAGATTCCCCGTGATTTCAAACCAGATATCAAAGAAAAAGTTTGATGATGCAGGAACCTATGAGAGAGACTATTGATAAAATACCTAAGAACAAACCTAGATATTAAATCAAGCCAAGGAAATCTAATATTTTCATTGACCTCAATAAACCTGTTGTAGAGGAAGAGCAGGGGCTCAATAATGGAAGCAAAGTAAAGACATTAATCAAGCCAAAAGTTGAGGCTGGTAGGAAGATGTATGACAACCACCAGTTGCATGCTCTCAAGTAAAAAAATGATGACATGAGGCAAAAAAATCATATTCTGCAACAACAAAAATAGGATCTTGAGATGCAACACAATAAGCTATAGAAAAAGCATCAAAACCTGCAAAAGAAGCATAAAAAAATATGCATGTTCTTGAAGGAAATAATCTAAGTTTCAAATGTTTTCAAAGGATAAAGGAATTTGAGACCTGTGACATCTTGACCCACCTATTTTTGAGGTTGGTCTCTAGTTTTGGGTCTACGTGGACATCCATGTAAAGTTGACTGCCAGCAACAACTTATGAATACTTTTGCTATGCAACTTGTTTATTTCAATTATCTACAATAATTTCCAGTTGCATTAATAGAATTGTTTTTTGGTTTAGTTAGAGGCACTGTTGCCACTTGTAACAAGTTGTTATTTTTTGATAAGAACAATGTTTTTGAGTTCAAATAATGAGGGAGTTATGAAATGACACTTCAGCTCAACAAGCAGTAACAGTGAAGTTGAACCTACATGATTTGATTGTGATGTAAAATTGAAATTTAGAGCTTAGATCCTAGATAGGTAATCGAACCCTCTCTGGATAGATATAAATAGATGGATTTTTTAATGTAAAGGTGTTGATTTTTGGGAGGGATCAAGCATCAGGATTTTGGTTGGGCCTTAAAGTATAAACTGTTAGGTTTCCCACCTGGTGAATATAATTTTTGGTTACAGACTATGTTTTCTTCCCAAATCTTTTGTGTCTTGTTATCTTATCTAGATGCAAATTGAAATGTATGTAAAGTACTATTTATTTTCCTTTCATATATTGTCTCAATGAACTATTTATTGTCATGCAACCTGATCTCAACTATTGTTACAATGAATAATTTATTTTAATACAACCTGTTCGGATTATTTGTGTCTAGATACTTGTTTAAGATCTGAAATATTATTTCAAGTATGAAGTTTCATACAACAAGGGAGAAATCTTATGCTTGTTTGTATTTCATCTTTTTTATCTTCATATCTTTCTCTTCTTACTAAAATGCATGCCACCATCTAAGGGAAACATTATAGTGATATTTTTCAACACTCCAACTAGGTCTCTTCCCTTGAAACCTATCCATCAGTTGACCATCAAAACCAACAAACTTAAACTTATAAAAAAATATTTCCAACAATTGAGGTGGCCTAGCTCTACCCTTAGTAGTCAGGTGAAGACCTTAGGACCAACAGCTCCTTAATAGCATCCCTGAAAGAACCCCAAGTGGGTGTGACTACAAATAATGTAGATCCCTTTGTTTCCTTTTGCTCACAGAAAGTATCCAACCAATCTTTGACATGGGGGAGATCCTTAAGGAACGCAAATGTAATCTTTTCTCTATCGGAAAAATTATGGACATCCTTCTAAAAGGTTTAACCATTTGTCTACAAAACCTACATCTATTTGACTTTAAAATATAGGAATATCAAAATTGATATGTACCTTGAATGGGGCGTCACCTCCTCTCAAGGAAGATGTGTCGTTTGTTGGTAGTCGTCAAAGGATTTGCGAAAAATTATCCATCATCTCATTCCTCTGTCGCGCAAGGGTTTCCTAAAGCAATAGTTTAAAGGGATCTCATGCCCCATCGTCTCTCTTTTCTTGCCCCATGGGCGGTCGTCGGGTACGGGGAGTTCGATCTTGCAAATACCCAACCGGTTCAAGTCCCAACTGCTTATAAACTGACCTCGTTTGGGACATGCATAGAGAAACAAATGAAGAGGAGATTGCTCTGATACCACTGATCTAGATTTATAAGAGGAAAGAAATGAAACAAAGATCTATAACATTAACACAGATGTGCGGAGAAAAATAATAGAGATATAGTGAAACTCAACTTCTATTCAATAAATAAATATGTTGAAACTATAAAATGAAGAATGAAACAATCATGCTCGAATGGTGGTAGCTAATCTCTGAGAAGAGATGTGGTAGCTACGTGCATTCGTCTGAGCAAATTACAATGAGGCCTCCATGCCTCTTTAGCATCAAGAAGAAATCAGAAAACCCTAGACATCCAAAAACCTCACCGTAGGAGATGAAGCGCCAAATGTCATGTGGGCCCTGATGGGGTAAGTTGGTACATCAACTTCCCGGGGTCATAACTTTTGCATACGATCTTTGTTTGGTGTGTTTCATATCTCATCGGAAAGTTCTACCTGAGAAGTAAAACCTCTTTTGAGGTTCAGGGTATGTCGTTGGAAACTCATGGCCCCCCAAAATTCCAAAACAATGTCGTTTAAGGCCTTAAAACAACCCTGGAAGTGTAAGGCCCTCTATTTCAGGGCCTCAAAATATAATTATCTCCTACTGTAATGAATCTTTTATGTAAGAAAGAACGTCTGTATATATGAAGTAAAATTTATATTATTGAAATATATGCAAGTAAGAAGTTTCATTTACAGCAATTTAGTTTAGAATTTTCTTTATACAAGGAATAAACTGGTAAATAGACATCATAATAGAAACGTGTATTGGTTACGATATTTACAAATAAATTAACTAGTAAAATACATACCTCAAGTGAACTTGATCTAGTCCCCTGCTCCTTTGTTCTTGTCCTTGCCCAAACTTCCCAAGACTGAATATTTACCTCTCGGTTAGCTAGAAACAGTCTCTCTGGATCCTTAGCTCTAAGAATCCTTGTGGTTTCCTGGCTCCCAAGCCAAAAATTCCCAGCAACAATAATGCCCCTATAAAAGTCCCCCAAAAAAAAATTCTCGCTTCCAATCTCCTCCTCCTTCCCTTCTTCTTCTTCCAGAATTTTCCAAAAAGAAAAGACCCCCTTCTAAGTCCTATCTCCTCTTCCTTGTCCTACTCTCTAGAATCCCCCTTCATCATTTAATTCCCAAATGCCTTATCCCCTCATTAATTCCCTCACCTACCATTAAATAATAAAATAGTAAAAATATATCAAATGTATTTATTTTAATAATTAATTTAATTTAATTTAATTTAACAAACTATGATCAATAAAAATCAAATTGGGTTGTTACATACACCCACCATTCAAAACAATTCATCCCAAAGTTAGATTAAATTACAATACCAGGGTAATGATACATGATTCATACATCTATATCAAATAAACAACATCATCAATTTAAAACATTTATACATACTAGTGTACATGTGCAAGGCATGCATGTGTAGCTAGCACATACAGGACTCACACATGTACTAATGACAATAATTATCACACTTAAAGTAATTCTTGTATGAGTTCAATCCAATCAACAATGCCATTCATTTCATAAAAAATAGTAAACATTTAAAATATTTGCAAAAATCCCTCAATTATAATAATTTAGCACAAGAAACATTCACTTAGATAATTTTTAGTTCAATTAAGAAAATATAAATGAACATATATATATATATATATATATATATATATATATATAAACAAGAAAAAATCAAGAAATTCTACAATAAGGTGGAAACTCCACACACTCTCAACTACTTCTAGTCATCCTTCCTCCCTAACCTACTTTAATTTTCCTTTTCTATCCTTCCTCTGCTAAACTATCTTGGAGTGTCAACTATATTGAACTAACTCCAGATAGAACCCGTAAGCAGAAGTGTCAACTCTCTTGACCAATATTCCCCATCAAGCAACTGGCAGTCATCATCACATGTCTAGGGGAGCGTGAGCTAACATCGTCCTCCCATGACTCCAAGTTTCATTGGATACATGGTGTAAAATTCCTCCACCCCTCCTAATAGAACTAGGGTCAACACCCTACCATGGACCATACAGTGGCACTGTGTTGTTGGAAATTTTGTCATCGTATATTTAGTTTCAGGCAGTCTAGCCACTTGAAAAACCTGTACTTGCCCACATATCATAGAAATGCATTTGAACCAACATAATTTCACATACAAAGATTCATACCATACTGTTTCTCAGTCGATGTTCACAACATCCACCTTTTATTATCATTATCCTTTGGGTATTTCATATCCCATTGACCTGTAGATTAGTCTATAACACAAACTCATACATATCTATGCATTATTATCATGTAAATGCATTTAATCATATCCTCAATTTGGTATCCACGTACCAACAACTTTAAATGTCAAAATTTTCAAGTTAGAAATAGGTTGCATAATATCCATCATAATTCAAATAACGATAAACATTCATAGAATTGACATTCACATAGGTCCATATGTCCAAAATTTCAAGTGTATCATTAATAGTTTCACAGTTAATAAAAAATAAAATATGATTGGGCCTTAAGTAATTCTAGTTGTCTAAGTCAAAAGGGCATTACATCGGAAAATTTTGTCCCAAAGTTGTGGTTAGAAAAACAAAGTGAGGGATGGTCTCAATGCATGGTCTCTACATCCTCCAAGGTAGTAGACCCTGGGCTATGTTGGTCCCATTTTACCTTCATTAGATTGAAATAAGTTGAGGCTATTAATATATTAATTGTTTCTACCCCATTTAGCGGACCTCCATTGTGTCCAAACAAGCATATGGTGTGCAATTAAGTACACATATATGTAATTTTTTTATTATTTCCTAAAATCACTTCATAATTCCTATAGATAACTTATATTACACAATCCAACATATATTCCATACATTGTTATTTATTTACTTTCATTATCGTTGTTGTATATCTTGTGTGGTGATAAGACATTATGATTTACAATAATAAATTATTATATTATAATTATTTTTATGAAAATTCTTACATCAAACTCTTATTGTATAATGCTTATTCAACCTTATGTATTATATACATATCGCCCACACTCCATAATCATATGTTTTTCTAAAGATAACATCTATAGAATTTTCTATATGTATCTTTATGATAATTAGGATACTTACTTCCACACCATATATAATGTTAATGGATACCTAATCTTATTTCATTACTCTTACCAATGTAGTAACTACTTATCTTGTTCTCTCTCTTAATATTCTTAGTATTAATTCATCACTTTATTTTACTATAGTAATTGATTCACTGAACATTATTGTAATATTATACATTTACATTCCTCTTTGCACTAAACATCTATTGCATCATTGTTCTCATATTTACCTACTATTTCACTTCGTTGCTTTCATTAATTTAATAATTTATTTGTTATTCATATTATCACCTCATTATATCTCATATAGCTTACCATTATAATTTTTAACTTATAAAACTCCTAGTTATAATTATATACTTACATTTAAGTGTTTCTACATCATTATTGCTTCTTGTTTAATATTTGTACATGTGAACACTTGCAGATCTTCTACGCTCTCCACAATGATCATTATTCTACACTAGGGTGCAATGTAACTAACCATCTCTTGTTATTCTATAAATACATATTTATAATGTTTAACAACATTACATTATTGAACAACTCTTTTATACTACCCATTATCACCACAACCTTTCATCTTACAAATATATTTCATATATACTTCATTTATACTTCACTATTTTATGTATCCTACTACACCTTTATTTGTCTTGCAAATTCAATATTATTTATAAGTCGTGCAATTTACACACCATCTACTCACTATCTATTTATTATTCTCACTACCACTAATACATCACTCATTCATTATTTCTATACTCATGCATATGCATTAATGAATCTATTCTTCATGCTACATATATAATATATATATTTAACTTCCTCGAATAAACACTTACCTTATTATTCATACTATCATTTATCCTATTGGCTCTATACACTTTCATTTGTATTTCTCTGTGTGTTTTTCTTTTTTTCAGAGAAAATTGCACATTATATTTATAATAATATAATTCGTTTACATTGTTTGCCTCGATCAAAGAAGCAAATCTAATATTCCATGCAGAAATCAAAAAGGGAGCACTAACCCTAAGACATGCATCATTCCAAACAAGATTACAAAATCACTGCATATCCACAGGAAGAGAAACACCCAAAACATAAAAAAAAACCATGCTCAAAACAGAGAGAATACATCAGAAACAGTTCTTACGCAATTACATGTTTAATCAGATGATAGGTCCCTCATGACCTTCATTCCATTGACTGTAGGTGATGTGACCCCGAGAGGTAAATAGAGCCTTCTTTGACAATATGTCAGACTCCATATTTCTTTCTCTGTAAATATGTGCAAAAGTGACAGACCTAAAAAAAGGAATTAAGTCACGAATTCTATATTTCCAACCCTCAATATTGGCCACTTGTATCGAGCCAATACCATTAAGACAATTAATAACAAGCAATGAATCCCCCATCACATGCAAATCACGGATACCGAGTCTTTTGGCCTGGATTATGGAAGCCCACACTCCCATGATTTTTGCCCTTAAGTTGGATCCAACAACACAGTTTAGGATCCACACATATTCTAAAAAGTCACCTATTTTGAGAACTCCTCTAGCTCCACATAGATCTTCGTTGTGTTGAAAATCACCATCAAACCATGCATGTTCTTTATCTGCGGGGAGAATGATAGGAGATAGCCTTTTTTAAGAGTCTGAAAGTTTGATGTGTAGAGAGGCCATGGATCCTGTAGCAAGATAAACGATTTTGTCCACCAATGGATATTTGTCTTCAAAACAATTCTTGTTCCTGTCCTTCCAAATAAACCAACATATATTTGCAGGAAGATCTTTAATAGTATAGTTTTGAAGAGACCAATTTTGAAAGAACTCATTTACAGAATTACCATTCCATCCAATAGACAATTTTAGCCCCAATTTTACTCTCTCCCAAACTAAAACAGTGAATGGAAAACTTACAAAAAGATGCTTACAAGATTCTTCACTTGTTTTACACAAATAACATAACCCTGGTCCATACCACCCCTTATTCTGAAGATTTTTCCAGGTAAGAATCTTTTCCTCCAATACAAGCCAGATAAAAAGTTTTTGTTTTAAAGGACAATCCCATTTCCACATAAGCTTTCTCCATCCTATAACTTTTTCAAGTCAGAACTTATTATAAAGAGTTGTGTAAACATTTCTCATGGAGATATGTCCTGATTTTTCATCGCCTAACCAGGTAAGCTCATCATTCTAATCACTTAGGACAATGCCAACATCAAAAAGGGAAGTTCTAAAATTCTCCCATTCCTAACAAAGAGCCCCCTCCAATCCCAACTCGTTGCTACTGACCTAGTTATGTCCCAACAAACTAATAGAGAAGGGGCGACTCACTTGGTAAAGAAAATAAATGTGTTTCTTGTTTAGTTCAAAAACCAAATTCACAGAAAGAATGGAAGCTCGTTCCATTCCAATGATTTTATCTCTCCCAATAATGATCGCTTGCCCCGACCCTGGTATCCAAGAAATCCAATGGAGGATGACTGGTAAAGTATTTAAGATGTTTTTCCATGACTATGAGCCAAAATAAGTATACCCCTCCACCAACCACATCCAAGAGACCACGGGAACGGGAGGAAAATACTTGTCTTTGATAACCCAGTGCCAAATGCACGGTTTCATCAAAGCATGCCACAGTGTGTTCGTAGCTAGAGATCTATAGAAGACAGATATATTTCAGAGTCCCCAACCACCGATCTTTTTGGGTTTTGCAATGGCTTTCCAGTTACACAGATGGTAACGCTTTTTAGTTTTATCCCCCAACCAGAGGAAAGCATAAGTTAGCCTGTGCAATTTATGCACCACCGAGATAGAAATGTGGGAAAGGGTCAACCAATAAATTGGTATACATTCAAGAACTTCTTTAATAATCAAAAAATGTCCAATGAGGATAAGCCACTTATTACACCAAAGATTGATCCTTGATTCAAACTTGTCAATTAGCCATTGCCAATCCATAGATTTGTAGCTCCCTAGTTTCAATAAGTATCCCAAATATTTGAATCCTGAGTTGATCTCTTTACAAGGATAACCAAGAGAATCATTTAATCTCTGGAGGTATCTAGGATCAACTCCTGTGTGCAAAAGAAGTGATTTTTGGATGTTTATAATCAATCCTGAATCCCGACAAAAAACTTGAAGAATCTCCTGAATTTTTTCCCATTCATCTGAGGAAGCTTTAGTCATAATGAGAATATAATCCACAAATAATAAGTGGAGGATCTTGATCATTCTGGACACTTTTATCCCTGTAATTTTTCCTTCGAATTGGGCTTTCTTTAAAGACAGACTAGGCCCCTCCATGACTAAAATAAATAGTAAAGGGGAGAGAGGGCATCCATGTCTCAGACCTTTACTACTCTTAAAAAACTCCGTTGCCTCTCCATTGATTAGAGTAGCATATGAAGTAGAGACGACACATGCCATGATCCAATTTGTGATGTTGATCCCAAAGCCGCTTTGTAGAAGGATTAGTCTCAAAAAGTCCCAACCGGTGCAATCGTAAGCCTTCTTTAAGTCAAGTTTCAGGATAATTGCTTGTAACTTTTTTGACTTAATGTTGTGAAGGAACTCTTGCGTAGTTCCAATGGAATCCAAGATTTTTCTTCCTTTCAGAAATCCAAGTTGTTCTTCAGAAAGTACTCTGGAAAGAATAGGCCTGAGTCTCTTAGCAATGACTTTTGAAATAATTTTGTAACAAAGGTTACACAGAGATATTGGCTGATAATCATTGAAAATGGAAGGTTTATTGACCTTTGGAATCAAATTCAAAAAGGTGGAGTTGATCGAAGTGATGAGCTCCCCCTTTAATCTTGTCTCCTCGACCATATTAATCGAGTCATGTCCAACAATATTGAAAAAAGAGTGATAAAATTCTATTGTCCATCCGTCGGGACTAGGGATTTTATCTCTAGCAAATCATTTAATAAGCTCAAGTATTTCATCCTTTGATACTTCCTTTTCTAAATTCTGAACATCAACTGCAGTAACAAAAGTCATAAATAGCCTAACAGAACCTATCTACTCTTCCATATTAATCTTCCCTCTATCATTAAAAAAAGACTTGAAGTGTCTGACTGCTTCATCCTTAATAACTTGTTGGCCCAAATGGACTTCTCCTGCCTCATCTTTTATTTCCCAAATAAATTTCTTGTTCCTTCTATAGCTAGAATAATGATGGAAGAACTTAGTGTTCTTATCACCACTCTTTATCCAAATCACTCGGCTTTTTTGACGCCAACTCTCTTCTTCCACCAGTAATAGTCGTTTCCTCTCAGATTCAAGTTTTGACAACTTTGTAGAATCCTCCATCGAAGAGAGTCTCAATTTTAATTGATTGTATTCAAATTCAATATCCTCCTCAATCTTTAGCAAATCAGATTGATCCCTGTGTCTTTTCTCTCTAGCTCATACCTTAATTCTATCTTTTAAGAGAAATAGTTTCCCAACCAAACATCTCTGAGCTCCTACAGTAAATAGATGTCTTGGATCTTTCCAAACCTGTCTGAAAATATCCACAAAAGAGTATTCATTCAACCAATCAGGATTTAATTCGAAAGAGGAAGCAACAGTCGAAAAACCAATCCCAAACTCTAACAACGTAGGTGCATGATCTGAGAAATAGGGGTACTCAACCCAAGTTCTAAACCTCTAAGAATTTCTTAAAGAAATTCAGCTAGATAGAAACAGTCAAGTCTTTTAGTAATGAAAGCATCACCTTCTCTATCATTTCGCCAAGTAGGCACCTTCTCCACCGGAGAAAAATCCACTAAAAAGTTCTTTTGGAAAAGAGATTTGAAATAACTTGCCAGAGTGTCCAATAGAGATGAATTTCCCCAAACTTCATCGGGAAATGTGGAAAAATTTAGATCGCCCTCCATAATTAAATCTTTGTGGCTTAATAAACCAGAACCATCCAACGCTTCCCAAAAAACTTTGCAATCTTGGCAGGGTCCATACACATTAAGAAAAGATAGCTTCCTGTTATCCAATAGAGACGTCCCTGACAAAAAAATCCCACCAATACTTAAATAAGGCACCAGGTCAAAGACATTTGGGTCCCAAGAAACCAAAAGACCTCCAGAGGTCCCCACAGCACTAACCGCACTAACACACCAGTCAGGTTTGATCTTGTACATGAAATTTCTCGCTTTTTCCGCTAACACCAACGTTTCTTGAAGGAAAATGAGATTTGGAGAGGTTTTAAACAATAATATATGGAAGGAGGCCAATTTCAGGGGTCCTCCTACCCCTCTAATATTAAGGGTGAGGAGGATCATGGTTTATCTCTGGCCAGGGCTTTCATTCCTCTAAGTTCCCTTTGATCAGAAGAAGTAGCAATAAAATCAGGAGTGTTGTTAACAACCCCTTCCTTCCACCGGGCACTTCTCGTTTTAATAGGTGGAAGCTCAAAACCCTACCCCCGCGACCACGCAGGGTCAGCAATAGTAGAAGAGCCACTAGTATTATAAGACTCTGGAGTCCCAATCTCAGCCTGTCTGTCCATAGGGATATTTCCCACATAGGTCATTAAATGAATAGGGGGCGAGGTATTAGAAAGTGGAGTAATCAAGTCAGTTAGTATTCTATCTAAAAAAGAGTCACTAACTACCGACTTACTATAACCTGGAACTATGATAGGTTCAACACCCTTCTCCACTAGAATATGTAAGCTGAGAGAGTCCTCGCCCACAGATAAAACCTCAATAGGGTTTTTAGAACCCAACCCACCCAGGTCAGAAACAATAGAGTCATTCAAGTGAGACTTATTACTAACAAAGTCCTTCCCAATCAATTGTTCAGGTAAAAGAACTTTATTTAAATGATCTCACTCCTAGGAAGATAAAGAGTAATAGAGCTTTTGACAGAAAATTTTTAACTTACCCACGAAATTTGTGTCCTTATCAGCAGGGTTGTCCTCCGCGCTAAGTCTCGTATACTCCGCAACATCGGAATATTCCACCAACAGTGTAACTGTATCTCCAGGCGCCTCATTCGAGGAAACATATTCATCCCGAGAACCCATAACAATAGTACATTCATTCCTCAGGTGTCCATTCTGCCTACATCTTGTGCATCGGAAAGGAATACCTAAATAATCCAAACGTTGAGTAAACAAAAAGCCTCGCCATTCTATCTCTAAAACCTCTGATAGACTGGCATGAAGGTCCACTTCTACCAGGATTTTCGCCATCCATTTATCATTTGAACTCAAAGAAACTTCATCAACACTAATAAAATGACCAATGCAGTTCTCGACTGCCTCCAAATCTCTATGATTCCATAACTGCAGAGGGAGGCTCGGGAGGAGCACCCATAAATGTCTGTAACTAAAATATTATGTGGTTGGATTGAAGTTGAGTCTCCATCTCTTGATCATCAAACTCCCGCCATCTATTCTCCAGAACTTTTCAATAATACGCTTAGTATCCTCCAGACTCCTAAAAATAAAGCCCAACCAACCACGCGACAAGAATAGAATCTTTGGACTGTAACCTAAAAAAGGAGCCCAATGGATCCTCACCCACTCTTCAATTGGATTAGAGCAACAAGAGTGGTAAGCCATCCTAGAAACTAAGGCAAAAAGCGCCAAATTGCAGGACTCCTCCAAACCTACGTCGACCCCCATAACCAATCTTCTTCTCTGCTTTTTCGGTTTCCAGACTTTAGCAGGTTGCCTACCCCTAACAGCATGAGCTAAGGGAGTAGTAGAAACACACTATGTTTCCTTTTTCCTTTGAGCTAATCTCTGGACACAATCTGCCTCTCCACCGAAATCACATAGGTTTTTCTTCGGAGAGATTAAATCAAGATAGTCACCTTCATGCCTAACACCCGCGTGAGTGAAACAAGGAAACTTATCAGGGATCAATTGTGGTATAGTGCTAGCCTTCGGAGGTGACAAGCCCAATTTACAAGTGCCATTACTAAAACAGTCAGAGCGACGGTTAGACACATTTAAATCACATAATGCGTCCACCAAGGCATAAAAGCATGCCCTCTCCCAATGTTCCTCGTTAGCAGCATTGAGCAAGGTGCTGACCTCATTTTCCATTATTTGATCACTTGGAAGAACTAAGAGGCTCCACCTCTGAAGCACATCAAATCACCTGCAAAGAGGAATTCGAAATTGTCTCTTCACAAGTCTTGAAAACCAGGAAAATAAACACGACAAGACAAGAATCTGAACCAAGTCAAAGATCCGCCTGGAGAGCCTTGTCACTCAAAGCTTAACGAAAACACCTAGAAGACTGGAGAAGGTGGCTCCGTGACCCAACTAGAGAAAATTCCTAAATCCCACCTACCGGACCTTCGACCCCACCTACCTCAGCTATCAAGAGGGACAAAATGTTCCTACAAGAAAAGTCAAGAAGGTCATTAAATCTAGATGATAGTAAACACCAATACTCACACCCATCCTGAGGCGACTACCATGAAACCTACAACACGAAACCAGTGTTCGAAATTCAAAAAAACAACTTCCATGTAGGTTCCCGCCTCAACTCTCTCAAGTATTTCTTTGTGTTAACAAGCTATTCAACTACCTTTCTAATTACTAAGCTATCTTTAAAGTGGTTATTATTATCAATAATAATAAATAAATAAAAATTGACATCAAAATTTCATATAACATTAATAATATTCATTAAAACGTTCTTAACCTTGGAAATTCTAAGAAAACATTTTTTTTACCTACATTATATCTTATTTCTTAAATTTGATAACTTCATATAGCATCATATTAAATATTATTAATATAGTTATACATTTCTTAACATTAAGACTCCTAACAACCCTTCTAAATTCTATTACATTAGCTTCTTTTTTTTCAAATTCTAACACAATTTGAACATTAAAAAAAAAACTAAATTGTATCCTTTCAATAACAAATCTTTAAACCTTGCCTTTTATAAACTAAAAAAATTAAATTATATCCTTTCAATAACAAATCACTTTAAACCTTGCCTTTTATAAACTATAAACATAAGAGATAGAAAGCAACAAATAATTATTAAAGTGTAACTTTAAGTCTTACCTTTTATACACCATATTTAGACATAAGAGAGAAAGCAACACAAGTAATTATTAAAGTGTAACTTTAACCCTTGCCTACCATATTTAGACATAAGAGAGAAAGCAACACAAGTAATTATTAAAATATACAACATCTTTATGCACTTTATTGCTTTAACTTAAATCATATTAAGCTTTACTTTGACAGTGAATGGCTGTAAACTTTATTTAATTTTTTTATTTAAAATATATTGTTATCATAATTATAAGGATTTCATCAATTTTTAATTAAATTATATTAAATATAAATTATTATTAAACTCTTAATAACATTTTTTTTTAATTTTATTAGCATAACCTAAATTATGTTCTACATTTGGTAATTTAATTTTATAATAATATTTATTTCATCCTATAATAATATTTATAAAGAACATCAAATAATAATTAATTTATACAACACAGTTTTGAGTGTCAGTTCTCTAATTTAATCTTATTTTGTATTTGGTTAAACTTATTTCAACCTTACTTAAACACAAGAAAAGTAAAACACCTTATCGAAGTGATTATTAAAATATAAATAGATCTTATTTGATTTGTGAATCACCCTATATTTTACTTAAAATTTATACATATAGGTTTTCATTTACATATGTGATTTGCTATAGTAATTAAAATATAATACTTTTATTTTATAAATTAAATAGAAAATAAAATATTATTTAGCTATACCTATAAAGTCTAACTACACTATACATTATAACATCCATTAACATAGACTATATATATATATTTTTACTAATAAAATAACTCACCTTTTATATAATCTTGAGAAAGAAAAGAAAACTATAACAGAACAATGTTGAGACAATTGGCTTTGCATGAGTCCCAAGTGCCTCTTCCTGGTGATCTCTGTCACTAACTTTAGTGAGCCCAAACAAACAATCCCGCTTCCCCCTTTTCTCTCATTTTCCACTGGTTTTTCTCCTCTACGAGGGACCCTAGCTACATGGCCAACCTCATCTCTCTCTGCGTATATGCAACCTGTTGGCTTCGGATTTGAAGGTATCCGGCCATGGTTTGCAATTTATAAGAGAAGGGCTTGACCCCATCAAGGTTGTGGAGGTGTGTATAGTTTGAAACCAACAATGTTATTATTGTTCTCCAAATGCAAGGTTTACCTGCTCATAAGGAAGGGCACACTGCCACGGCCGACCTCCAAATGCCGCGACCATGCCCATGTGGCTTCCAAACAAATTTTCTAAACGATCTCATATCTCAACCATGGATTATTTTCCGAGGTTTAATCTTTAGCTCGTGGAGGCTTGTGTCTTTCAATGGTGTTCTTTTTCCTCTGTCTATTCCATGAGATTTTAAGAGTTTAATTGTCTTAATGTTTTCATCTTCTTAAGGCCTGTAAACTTAGCATGATTTCTGCAGGTTATGATAGGTTTAGTTATCATTTTCTCGTGATTTCGAATTGGAGTGACCCGACTGTCAAGGTTCTGTGAGGCAGAGGGTTAGAATTTAGGTTGGTGTGGAGGGTTTGGGCGATGAGGTCTCATAGGACTCACAGCCATGGCTTCCATGACCAACTGTGTTGGTTATGTTATCTTTTATATATATATAATACTTATATAAATAGGATTTAGATTGAAAATGGGTATTATAGTATTCAGGATTTAATTTTAAAAAAAAATGCATTTGCTTTAATTTGATTTAGATTTGATATACATAAAAAATGAGTTCATTATTCATTTTCTTTTACATATTAAAGAGTTTATGTAATCTAATTTTGTTTTTAACTCTCTCTTCTGGGTGGCCTGCTCAGGGTTTTTGGGTCATTTTTTGTTATTTTCGAGGGTTACAAGGGTCATTTATGGGTTACTTCTTGTTGCTTCAAGGTTTTTCTTCAAGGATTGTTTCTTGGTTGTTTAAAATTTTGGTTATGTATGTCTAACTTTCCATCTCAAATGTGGGTATATCATATGTAAGGCTTTCTATTTTAGGGCCCCAAAATATAAGTATCTCCTACTGTAATGACTTTTTTTATGTAAGAAAAGAACTTATTGATTGCGATATTTACAAATAAATCAACTAGTAAAATACATACCTCAACCTCAAGTGAACTTGATCTAGTCCTGCTCCTTTGTTTTTTTCCTTGCCCAAACTGCCTAAGACTGAATATTTACCTCCCAGCTAGCTAGGAACAGCCTCTCTAGCTCCCTAGCTCTAGGAATCCTTGTGGTTTCTTGGCCCCTGAGCCCAAAATTCCCAGCAACAGCAGTGCCCATGTAAAATTCCCCCAAAACAATCTTCTCGCTTCCAATCTCCTCCTCCTTCCCTTCTTCTTTGGGCTATTAGAGGAAGTTTGGGACTCGAAAAACTGTAAAACATTGTCGAAATGGAAAACTATTGTTTGAGCTAGTGGAATAGGTGGATGGTCATTGATATTCGTCTCGATCAGACAAATGGGATAGATGCATTACGTAGGTTGGCCTTCTTATTGCACATAGCTTCTCATTGCGACGGTATCTGGGTTTCACTATTTCAAGAAAGAACTAGGGATAGCCAACTTTACACAGGTTGCACATTATAATCATATAACCATATATTGGTGTCAAATCAATATTATTTTAAGGTGGGTGTGGGGAAACTTCCCCCTTAAGATTACTTGCCCTCGCAATAGGGATCATTTGGCTTCCTTGAGGAGCGTTCATATTTTAATGTATATGTAAAGTAAATTTCATTAAATTATAGACTAAACCATAGTCGTGGATGTTTCCTTGGAAATTTAACCAATCTCCAACACATCAATCTCTCAAATTGCCACGATTTTAAGACACTGCCAAATTTCTTTGATAAGTTAAGGAACTTGCAAATTATCGATCTCTCGAGATGCCACAATTTGGAGTCTTCCAAATTCCTTGTTGAATTCAAATGTGTCTAAAATTTCTTGTGGAATTTAAATGTGTCTAAAATTGTTGAATTTAAATAAATAAAAATTATTCACTTTGATATTTATTGAGAATTGCAATTGTTCATTTTATTAATTTTAATTTTGGGATTGCAACGAGGACAATAATAATCAAGACTACTTAAAATGGGTTCCCAAAGTTGTTTTGATAGATCGAAAATGACAGAGACGCATACTCTGATAACAATTTTTTCCCTGCTAAATTTTGTTTTGAAAATGCACAACTACAAGTAAATTAGAAGCTAGATTTTCAAAAATTAGTAATCATCATACCTATATATTTACCTCTTTAAAATAGAGCATCAAGTTTTCAAGAATTTGTGCTATAATAAACATTTTATATTTTTTCAAGATATAGTCTATACCATACTCTACGTACTTGAGATCCTTGTAAGTTGGAATTTGCTATGAAGGCAACAACTAGCTACTTTGCAGCTATTTCCCTCCCATGTTTAATTTATTTCCCTCCCATGTTTAATTTATTGTTCAATAATTTTTTGATTGGCTTGGAGGGGTTGATTTGTTTCCAAAGCTTCTTTAGATGTTTCAATGATCATGATGCACATGGAAACATAGTGATAGTTAATGCTTCTTTTCCTTGCAATTTTTTTTAGGTAACTAAACAAATTTTATTTGTTGGTGCAACTAGGGTTTGAGTGCATTTTAGTTTGTTTGAAAAAACATGTTAATGACGTGGATTGAGGATAATGACTCAATTAGTCTCACAAGAAACTACTAACAGATATGGAAGTGATTGAGCATAACACTTTATGAGAAAACAACATTGAGTCACCTATCATATGATGCCACCTTAGAGTTGGTTTTCAGCAAACAAATTAACCATAACCCCAAGCAAGAAAGGGAAAGGGTTTGTTTTCAGTAAAGTTTTATTTCTCAATCTAACTTAAACAATGAACAAGCAAGGCACTTCCTTTGGAACAAAAATCTAAAAAGGGTTTCTTTGACTAAATAAGCATCCAAGGGTTTTGAAACAAGCACTATATTTATCACTATAATATGAAGGGAAACCATCAGCTTTTTGTTATTAAAATTTTGGATGTATTAGTATGTATCCATGCTTTGTTTATAATGTTTAAGTAGTAATGTATCCGTCAAAAATATTTAATATTATATTCCTCTTTCAATTATGAAAGTATTCAAATGTAAAAGTATTCAAATTCCTTAAGTTGCACCAAGGAAAGATCTTTATCTCTTATTATGGTTATCTTTATTTCTTATTATGGTGATTGATTCTCCTTTTAATTAAATTAATAAGTTTTAATTAATATCAAATATATGTAAATATTTTTTAATTGTATTCAAAATATTATTAGCTAGTTATGTGGTTCATTAATAATCTCATTGTTTCATAGAAACAATTAGTTTTGCTTTGCACATAGAGCTAAGAAACACATTTCAATGATCTCTTAATGTTTTGAAGATATTTTTTATTAAATAGAATTATTAAGTAAAATGAAAAATAATTTTCAAATTTTAAAACATGAAAAATTCAATTTTCGAATAGACAAAAAGATGTCACTAATTTCCTTGATTGAAATGTTTTTTTTTCAAACCCAAAAATTATTAAATTAAGAAAGAAAACTACCAGTAATGGTATGAATACCAATGTCATTAAGGCAATAATTAAAAAATAATGATATCAAAGGTGCATTTCTATAGNATAGAATTATTAAGTAAAATGAAAAATAATTTTCAAATTTTAAAACATGAAAAATTCAATTTTCGAATAGACAAAAAGATGCCACTAATTTCCTTGATTGAAATGTTTTTTTTTCAAACCCAAAAATTATTAAATTAAGAAAGAAAACTACCAGTAATGGTATGAATACCAATGTCATTAAGGCAATAATTAAAAAATAATGATATCAAAGGTGCATTTCTATAGATCATGAGATATAAACCGATGGGGTAGTTTATCTATGATAATATTTCTTTTTTTTTATGAACAAAGTAATGATGTTATATGAATGTCTTTCYTTCGAATTGAGGCGCGTAGTAGGTAGCAATTTTGGATTGTAGATTGTTTTGTGCCAAACCTAGTAACATTCATTTCAGATATCGATGAAGAAAAATTTGGTTATGTTCATGGAGGAGTCCCCATTTCACGAAACTCAACCAGTGCCTACCTATTGGAGTGTCAATGTCCACATCTCGCTAGTCACAATGTGCTTGGCTTTAGTTTTTTGGAATTTTTATTCTATAACCTTGTGGGGATCCTTTCAAGGAAATGATATAAATTCAAAAACATTATAATTGTGGTGTGAAAATTTTGAACACTTATATGAATTTATCATTTTTTCAATCGAAAAACATCAAGTGAAAAATATGTCATCACTTGATCGATTGAAATTGTAAAATGAACAAAATAAATTATTTTGTTTCTTGTCTTTGCATTAAGTAATTGTTAAAATTTGAGTACATGCTAAGCATACCTACAACCTAAAACTTTAATAAGCAATAAATTTAAAAACTCGAAAAACTGCTAGCATATATGCTAGACCTACAAACATAGACTAACTAAAATTATTAATAACAAACAATAGTATCTACAATATTGAAAAACAAATTTGTTTCTCAATAATTGAATTGAATAACAATACAACAACTTACTCAAAATTGAATTGAATAACACATTTCCTCTATTTTTATTTTATATACTAGGAATCTTAGGGGAGAAGTTAAAAATACCATCTCTATGGGTGCCAAAAATAGAAAACTTAAATCTATCCTAGAGAAGTGGAGCCTACTGTTGAGATCAATTCCCACTTCTGAAATTTCCCTCCCCTTTTCTATTTTCCCAACTTCTTTTCTACCTTTCTTTTCCCTCTTCTATACTTACTTGTTTTCCCCTTTTCGCCTTTACCCTTCTATTCTCCCTTTCTAGTCTATACTTAGTCGTTTTTTCATAACAGTGGGTTCCCAGGTTGGTGCACTCATGAATCCTCATCTCCTATCAACATTCTCACATATCGAGTCCACTCGACTGCCACGTTATCGCATACTTAGCCGATTTTGCAATCGCAGATTGTCGGGTTGGTGAGATCAGACTCTCATACCCCATGTTCTGTGATATACATTTTTCATCCAAAAGATCTGCGACCTACATTTTGACCCCCGGACTCCCTAAGCTTCCAAGCATCTCAATTCTCTTATGCTAAGTCCATCTGACCGCCTCACAACACTTAGCCATTTTTTTTATCTTCTCCATTCATGGGTTGGTAGGTTCCCGGGTTGGCAGACTCGTGAAAATATCAAATCATTTTCCGCTCACATTCATCCCTGCCATATTCGCATCTTTCCCAATGCACATTTAGTATGCTTTAATGCTAACAACTCATCATGCAGGTTCTGTAAAGATTATCATTAATAAGCGAGGGGCTCAAGGAGATCTCCTATTAAAACGCATTAAACCAGGATTTGCGAAGGATTATATTATCCCTCTCAAGCGTTCATTTTAAACATTATCTGGAGCAAATTTTGTCAACTTATGGCAACAACTCGACAGTAGTTCTGTGGAGATACATTGAACATTTTTGGGCGTGAGGACCAAACTTTTCAGTGGTCTAGAGCATATTGTTACTACTCATCCCCTTCTACCCAGAAGAAAATAATTTGGGCATCTGGAATCGCTTGTGCATGTTGCATCCCAGAGGTTTTCGACTGTAAGGAGTTGGTCGCCTAGTGCGCCGAGAGATATCTTCCAAGCCAGTGGATCATTCAATTGCAGGAGCATTCCCCTGTCTCTCTGACGCCTCAGGTATTTCGCAAGATGTTGAAACTTCCTGAGTCAGTGCTTACCTTCAAGCGTGAAGAATTCTTAAAGAAGCATGACAATGGGTTGGACCTCTTACTTGAGTTCCTATAGAACCCAACGGACGTCTCCGAAGGCATCACGAGATTGTCGGTTGGTTCATTTAAAAATCCGTTCCGAGAAATTGCTTGGTTGTTCACGAGGATAACAGGACAAGAAACTACAACCAACATTTCTCGCATGATTCTTTGCATTTTATACTTTACAGTCAAGGAACAGGCCATCTTCGATTGGGGCAAGTTGATTTCCATTGAAATCTCTTCCCAATTGTCACAATACAAAAAAAAAAAAAAAAATGTTTTATGTCCTCTTATTTGGTTTTCGCGATAACACATTGTTGTCAGTTTATGAGATTATCTGTGTAAGAAGGTAAACTGTGAGTTCGACCTGGTAACCTTCTGGTATCAAACATTATGGAGGCACAAAGCCTCCCAGCATTTTTATGAAGTTTTTAATGACTTTGTCTTAGTTTTTAAAGGTTTTTTTTTTGGAAAGGACACCCCCGGGATGTCTGACCGGGCGAGTAAGTTCCTGGATAGGAAGGGGACACTGGAACAAATGGAGAATTACAATGTCATAAGAATTTTTGGTTCCAAGGAAAATCCTTCCTTCCTTCCTTCCATGCCACATATCTGACAAAATGTTTGTTACTAAAGTAGCAAGGCAGTACAAATATTGGTTGCATTTTTTCCATGAAAAAATAAAAAAACAATCCATACCTCTACCTTGGAAAGTTGGGGACTTCATATTCAGAAATATGAACAAGATTGATGAATTTGTAGGCCACTTCCACAGCCTTAATATAAGATATGCTGAAAGGATAAAAGGGTTCGACCCTAGCGGAATTTTTGTAGAACATCTACTGGTAATTGGCTTGAGCAATTCTTTTATTAATATTGTTCTTAATGAAGATGGAGATAATGACTCGGGCACTCTTGCTCATGACACTGGCGACCTAGAAACAATACTCAGCACCAATGAGTCATACAAACAGAAAGGAAAAGGTCTTGGTGAGAAGAGTGTCAAATTCCCAACTATCACTCCAAAAAGTATAACATCTTGGAGCAGTGCTCCAATGACCCACTCAATTAAGAACGTGACCCATATTTCTTCAGGCGGAGGAGAAGATAAGAACCCTCCTTCGGGAAAAATTGAAAGCTCCCATAAACTTCCCTTGAGGAAGAAAAGAAAAAATATTGTGCAAGAAGAGAAAGAACTTCAAGTCGAAAGTGACATCCATGGCTTCTCCCTTGAAGATATGGAACTCAAGACTAATATTGAAAAAGTGTTCCCCAATGTTGATCAGCCAGGGGACACGGCTCACAAAAATCCTCTGATGGAAATAATTGAGAACGAGACCTTCAATGAAGAAGAGTCTTTTGTATTTCAGAGTGTTGTTTTTTACAGCGAGTCCAAAAACATAATTATTGAGAAAAGAGATGTAAAGAATGAAAAGGGGAAATTGTGTTCAGAGGTTAACCTACGAAACATGCAGCCTTCCCAAATTTCTTGAATTCATCGAGCAACTGGAGATGCTCTAGACGATTGTATTGGATGCCTTGAAGCAGAGAACGCCAAGTTAAAAGAAAGAATCAAAGAATTGGAAGAAGCTTTAATGCCTCTTCTAGTACTTGCTAGTCCTTTAGCAATGATTGGTCCTACCACACTTGCAACTAAATTGAAAGGATATTCAATCCTACTCACATCAGTCATGCACTATGTGGAGAAGAACATTAAGAAAAGAATGGAATTAATTACAGAGTCTTGGGAGATGTTAAAGAACATGGTTTCTTTTTGAACGAGAGCACATGCCTTCCATGAATATTTACAAGCAGATTTGAAAAATGAAGAAGGATTTTACCTTGACGTGGTCGTACCCTTCGGTGTTAAAGTTACCAATATGAGAGAGTTGAGAAGAAGAGAGGAGGATCTCCCTTCTCCGAACCGGATAAAACAAGTGAACGCATGCTGGAAGGAAAATGTTAAAAACTTGAATATCATTGTCCAAGCATGTGACCAAGCTGTATTGAAGAAGGAAGAACTATTCAAGAGGTTGATTGAGATAGACCTAGCCTGAAGCACCAATGAGGTCCAAGACCCCATATTTCCTCAACTCGTTTTCTCCTAACCAAACAAGCCTTTGACGAACAAGTTGAGATATTTAAAGGGTTATCATTTGAAAAGTTCTATGGAATTCTTGTGTATAATGAAGATGACATAGACAATTGGCTAGTGGATTATTCAGTAAAAAATCAAGATATTGAAGAAGCTTTGCGTAATATTTCCATTGATCTAAAGGACTTGGAGGGTGAGCTATTCAATATAAAAATTTGGCTAAAATCAACATGGCACCAATAAGAAACTACATCGAAGAGTGGTTTAAAAAAGTTATCGACAAACTGATTGATGAAGGGAAAAACGCAGTTGAGACGGTTCATGTAACCGTCGATGAAAGCAATAAAAAGACACCAACAAGCAAGTGACAGACAATATATACCATCATAGTAAGTTCATATTGATCACATCCTTCTTTCTTTATCAAGTCCTTCATCTAGTTATTCCACCTCGTTAAATAGAAATGTTTAACCAAAGACTAATAATTTATTTTTTCTTCTTACCAGGTCTTGTTGTCTTCCACCGCACACTTTCTTTCTTATACAAACTTCATTCTTATATATGTTTGTTTTATGGTAAACAGAAGCCCCAATCCTAGTCTTTATGACAAACACATTTAAATTTCACAGAATATGTAATAATCTATATATTTTTTAGAAATTTCAAGAGAGTTATTTTGGGAACAATCTCGACTGTACTTTGTAACCTAGTTTTCTGAATATAAAGTATTTGAGGTTGATATCTCATTATATTTATTTGAGTTTCCCATGTATCACTCTGTCAAAGTTCCCTTATGCACACAGATCATTTCCTTTTATTTTTATGTGATCAGAAATCTTTAGCCAAACTATGATGGATGTGAGGATTTTTTTCTTATCTACTTTAAATGTGTAAATGTGTGTGGTTCCTGCTCCATTCTCAAGAACTTTCTTTAAAATAAAATTAAAACATTTTTTTTTTGCATCTTTACTTTTTCTTTGATTACCACAACAGACTTCTGTAAAGTCCCACATTTTGAAGACCTAGAGTCTCACGAAAATCATAACAAAGGAGCACCACCTCTATAAAAACGCAGGGGGATTTGTATGCTCGTGAGGTTGTCGTTTCAGTCATAACGGATTCAAGCGTCAACATTTTTGGCAACCATACTGGGGACATGAACTAAAAATTCGGAACCTGGCCCAGCGTTTGTGAAAGAATATATGACTTTACCCCAGGGTAATAAACCCCATTTGGAAATTGGATTGAATAATCAACGAAGCATTTTACACCAGTTGTACAATCTGGTAATAACAACAACCCAGACTCGATAAGATTTGGAAGGGTCATGGAAGGTCTTAGTCCAAGAAGAATAAAGAGAAATTCTCTGAAGACAGAGGAGAGAAGAACGACAAGATCAAAGAAATTAAAGGCTAGCTAGAGCGGCACAAGAACAAGGTCGAGATTGAAGCTGGACAAATATAAGGGACCCATTACCAGAAGTAAAAGTAAGCAACTATCTATTCTTAGAAGTGAAAAATCTATCCATGAAGTCTCCCCAGACATGGCAGCGAGAGACGAATAGCCTTGATATGAGCATCATGAGGAGAGACAAGGAGGTGGAAGAGATGCCGCAAGAAATCAAGGAATCTCAGGGTTTGAAAATAAGAGGGTAAGAGATTTCTCTCTTAATAGTATAGGTGAGCAACATGAGCTCCATGTTCTCCCTAAGGGAACCTTAAAGGAATTTTCTGGAGACAGAGCAATCGATGCAAAGAGGCATCTGCACTTATTTCTTGACATTTGAAACTTTCATCGAGTTGAATATGATGACGTCATGGTAAAGTTGTTTCTGCAAACCTTATCAGAAAGAGCTTATGAATGATATACAATGTTGCCTAGTAGATCCATTCGCTCATTTAATGACCTCGAAGCTATGTTCCTAAATATGTTTTCCCCTCCAATTGCTTACCATACCCTTCTCACAAACTTCACCCAGAATTGGGTTGAGGAAGAACGAAAGGATACGAGATTTTAATCTCATGCTCAATAAGACTTTGAGTAGAATTCCAGAAGATAAAAGACCAAATGACTCAGTCATTCTTGGTTCTTATAAGAATGCAATGCCCCCGAATGTAAAATATTGCATCAAAACATCCCAAATAGATACTTTGGAGGAGGCAATGACTAAAGCCACTGAGATGGAAGAAATTATGATTGAAATGGGTGTCGACCCCGACATTATACTGGGAAGAGTACAAAGGAAGCTAGGGAGATTAAGTATTGATGACGAAGGAACTTCCAGATCAAGAAAAAATAAGGAATACAAGCCTCGAGTGGCTCAAAGTCAAGTGGCGGGAGGAGAATTTTTCAAGGGGACCATACCTGACGTAAAGGTTGAACCTGTGGCGGCGCAGGAAATTAAGCAAAGAATTGAAATTACATAGATGAATAGAACCATCAAACAAATGCAGAACGAGATAACTAGACTGAGAAGGGGAAATAATTACATGCCAAACCCAAGAATGTCAATCCTCGAGCAAAGGAGGAACCCTCCCCCTGAAAACAGAATGAGGTTTGAGAATATTGATAACCCACAAAGACCAAGGGTTCCCAAACAGCCTACTCCAAACACAGTTGTTCTAGATGATGTCTATGATGAGCAATTAATTGAGCAAGAAAATTATTACGTACCTTGTGAAAGCTCTAAAACTATGCTAATGGACGGATGCGAGACATCCATGTATCTATTTGGAGAGGGAGACAATGATCCCAAATCGCAATAAAATGTCTCCAAGACGAGAGGATTTGTAAATAGACCCAAGAATAAAGGTGACTCTAACAAGGAAAAAGAAAAAGAAAAGGAAAAAGAAAAAACAAATGAGAAAGTGACAGATGGAAATGGAACCAAAAGGAAACACTTGGTCTCAAGCTCCACTCAAATGATGTATAATGTCGTGGAGGACCTAAGTAAATTAAGGATAACTTTGCCTTTTACAGAAGTGGTGAAGATCCCCGAGCAAAGATAGAACATTTTGAAGTTGTTGGATGATACATATGAAAGAGCATAAGCTACCATTACTAGTCCAAAACAAATCCAGAGCCCGTCAACTTCCAAGCTGAGAGGTAAAATTCCTCTCTTCTACATTTCAATTGAAAAATATGATGTTGCATTACATAATTGTTTAATTGACATTGGCTCAACAAATAATATAATGTCGCTTGTGGTCATGGAGGCATTGGGCATGAGTTTCACTAAGTATTATGAAACCGGTGAAATCATATATGCAATTGATTCTAGAAAAGTGACAGCGTACAGAGAAATCAAGGTTTTTTATGCTTGGATTACAGCAACCCCCCATATCATTACAGTTTTCAATATTATTGTGGTAGACCTTCCTCTAGCATATGGAGTTGTACTGGGAAGAGACTGGACATCCATGATCGGTGGATGCATAACGAACAACGGAAGTTGTATGATGCTACTAGGAAAAGAGGGAGTGATGATTAAAGTACCCCGTGAACATAGAAAACCCTTCTCTTTCAAGAAGAAGGACAATGAATTGATGGAAGATTATATAGATGTCTGGATTGGAAACTATGTTATCCTAGACATGGAGCACAACGAAAGCCTAGAGAAATTTCAAGGCACGGGGAACGAAGAACGTTTGTTTGAAGGCTACTGGAGGATGTCATTCAATGGAGCTTGTTCTAAATCTAGGAAAGGAGTTTGAATTGTTCTTTTGAGTCCAAATAAGACTATGCATCCCCATGTTGTAAGACTGGAGTTTTCATGCACAAATAACGAAGCAGAATATGAAGCTTTGATCCAAGGGATGATCCTTGCACAGGAAATGAAAATAGAACATCTTGTTGTGACTGGAGACTCGGAGTTGGTCATCAATCAGGTTACCCAGAGGTATAAAATCAAAAAGGAAAGACTTAAGTTGTATTTCAAAAGAGTTAACGAATTGATGGAATCTTTCAATTCCTTCAACGTTGTTTTCATTCCAAGGGACAAGAATCACAAGGAAGATTCATTAGCATTGCTAGCTTCATTGTCAAACCTAGACGATGTCCAAAGAAAAACGTCTTTCCATGTAGAAATAGCTTTTCAACCATCCATGCCCAATAACATCGAGTACTTGCAAGTATTTGAGAACGATGAACAACTAGAAATTTTTTTGCAAATGATGATGATGAAGAAGACGATAGCTCGTCTGTTGTCCCAAAAGATTGTATACAAAATGAATCTTTGTTTACGAAAGACGATCATGCCAAGAATCTCCTTGAAGAATTTTCAGTTCGAAAAGTGCAAGAAATGAGAAAAGTCAATATTGAAATTGACAGTTCCTCGAAATATGTCAACCTGGGAGTTGATTGCACCACTGAGGAGGTTGATCAATATGTTTCCTTATTCAAAGAATATATTTATGTGTTTGCTTGGACCTATGATGATTTGAAATCCTACGATAAAACTATATTCCATCATATCATTCCTTTGAGGGAAGAAGTGAAATCAGTGAAACAAAAAATAAGGATGATGAATCCCAAGCTGAAACCTCTGGTAAAAATCGAATTGGAGAAGTTGAAGAAGTCGGGGATAATTTATCATATCAGACATTCAAACTGGATTTCAAATCCAATGATTGTAAGAAAAAATACCGGGGAAATATGGATGTGTGTTGATTGCAGAGACCTTAACAAAGCAAGCATAAAATATCATTTTCCTTTTCCTAACATGGAGTTTCTTCTACACCAAGTTACTGGATTGTCCTGCATGTCCATGTTGGATGGTTTCTCTGGATATAACCAGGTCTTGGTGGCTGAGGAAGATAGGGCAAAGACAACATTTATCTCATCATGGGATACATATGCATATGCTAGAATGTCCTTTGGTTTGAAGAATGTTGGATCCACATTCCAAAGGGCCATGGATCATGCGTTCAATGGGTTGATATGAAAGTTTATGGAAGATTACCAAGATGACTCGATGGTACATTCAAAGAAAAGGGACGATCATATCCATCATTTAAGAAAGGTTTTTGAAAGATGTAGATTATACAACATTCCTCTGAATCCAAAGAAATGCTTGTTCGTTGTGACTCAAGGCATATTGTTGGACCATATTGTATGAAATGAAGGGATTTACATAAATCCGGAAAGACTTAAAAAAATAAACAATCTCAACCCCCTGACATCCAAGAAGGGAGTCCAGTCATTCTTCGTAAAAATCAATTTTGTGCAAAGATTTGTTCTTGACTATGCAAGCATCGTAAAGCCAATCAATTTATTGTTGAAAAAGGAGTAGAGTTTTGAATGGACAGCAGATACTCAGGAGGCGTTCAACAATATCAAAGGATCAATCACCACTTCTCTTGTCCTCATCAGTCTGAACTTCTAAAGAGACTTCATTATCTATTCATTTTCTACAGAGACAATTGTTTCATTCGTTCTCACTCAGAAAAATAGCAACGGAGAAGAACTCCCAATATGTTTTATGAGMAAAACCCTACACGACTATGAGTTGAAGTATTCAGAACTGGAGAAGCAAGCCTTGGCTCTTGTAAACACAATAGYGCACTTTCAGACGTATATATTAAACTCCCATATTATTTCTTATKTTCCCTCATCACCAATAAAGATGCTTCTAAATCAACAGTTGAGAGAAGGAACATGGTCTAACTAGTTGGATAAGATACAAGAATATGATATCGATATTAAACATTTAAAGGCAATCAAAGGACAAGGTTTATGCAATCTCATCRCGAATTGGGATTCGGTCAATGGGATGATTTCAATCTCAGTCGGAGAACCATTAGTTGATTTAGAATGGTACGGAGATATTATATTCTAATTACAGTCCGAGAAATTTCCTATCACCATRAATCCCAAGAAGCAAAGGACACTGAAGATGAAGGAGAATCAGTATATGTTGATTGCTGACATATTTTTTAGAAGAAATTTTGATGGTATACTGCTAAGATGCATYGATGAAAATCAAGCCCAAGATCTAATCAAATAATTCCATGAGGGAATATGTAATGGACACTTTGCACCTACTGCAACCACCCACAAAATAATCAGAGCATGATTTTACTGGTCATCAATATTCATAGATTTGTATGCCACAATAAGGAAGTGTTTTCCATGCTAGTAGTTTTCAGGAAAAATGAAGAAATTTGCGATGCCTTTGCAACCCATTATGGTAGAACAATTGTTTTACCAATGGGGACTTGATGTTGTTGGGTCGATTAATCCAAAATCTAGCAAGGGGCATATGTACATTCTAACAGCTACTGATTATTTCACGAAATGGCCGGAAGCAATGGCGTTAAAGAAGGATGATGTTGAAGAACTGATTAAATTCCTCAAAGAAAACATTCTATAGAGATTCTGTGTCCCAAATAAATTTATCACAGACAACAGTTTGATCTTCATCAGGTCAAAGTTTACAGAGTTTTGCGGGCAATATGGAATCATCATGGACCAATCATCGAATTATTATCCACAAGGTAATGGCCTTGTTGAATCTACAAACAAAACACTTGTGCAAACACTGAAGAAAATCGTTGATAGAAACCAAAGGAATTGGCATATGAAGCTGACGGATGCATTATGGGAAAGCAAAAAGACCCCGAAGGATAGCATGGGGATGTATCCATATCTATTGGTTTATGGGGAAGAGGAGAAATGTCGATTAGCCTCGAGCTTAATGCATTAATCTATGTGCTTAATACCGAAGATACAAAATCTAGTTCACCCATCCATAGGAGAATCAACCAGCTCTTGAAGTTTGAAGAAGAACGAAGCAAAGCCCTGGACCGAACTTCTCAGAGGTAGTAGAGCGTCAAAAAATATTTTGATCAAAGCACAATTATGAAGAACTTCCTGAAGGGAGAGTTGGTGCTACTTTGGAACAAGACCAATGAGAAGTCATCCATGCATACAAAGTTCGAAGAAATCTGGATCAGACCATATGTCGTCGAGAAGATATTGGGTTTTAACTCCTATATGCTCCAAGACATGAAGAGAAAAAGATTAATGTTGCATGTCAATGGGAAACATTTGAAAGGTTTCTTCTCCTAAGACTTTTTCATTCTCATTGTACATAATTTTATTTTTTCAGTTTCTATATTCTTACTTTGACTCCATAGTTGAATGGACGGAAGCACCTGGTCACGAGAGATTCTATATTCTTGACAACCAACATGAGGTTATCATCCCATAGTTGGATTCTCTTGTTGAGATCTATTCCCGCTTCCAAAATTTGCCTCCACTTTTCTATTTTCCCAACTTCTTTTCTCTCTTCTATACTTACCTGTTTTCACCTTTTCCTTTTATCCCTTCTATTCTCCCTTTCTAGTTCTATACTTAGTCATTTTTTCAGAACGATGGGTTCCTGAGTTGGTGCACTTTTGAATCCACATTGTCACATATTGAGTCCGTCTGACCACCATATTATCTCATACTTAGCCTATTTTTCAATCACGGGTTCCCGAATTGGCGAGGTCGAACTCTCATACCCCATGTTCTGTGATATACATTTTGCATCCAAAAGATCAGCAACCTACATTTTGACCCCCGGACTCCCCGAGATTCCAAGCATCTTATTTCTCTTATGATGAGTACATCTGAAAGCCTCACAACACTTAGCCATTCTTTTCGATCTTATCCATTCGCGGGTTGGCGGGTTCCTGGGTTGGCGAACTCGTGAAAATCTCAAATCATTTTTCGCTCTTGTCCATCCCCGCCATATTCACACCTTTCCCAATGTACATTTAGTATGTTTTAATGCTAACAACTCATCATGCAGGTTTCGTAAAGATTTTCATTATTAAGTGAGGGGCTCGAGGAGATCACCTATTAAAACGCATTAAACCAGGATTTGCAGAGGATTATATTATCCCTCTCAAGCGTTCATTTTAAACATTATCTAGAGAAAATGAATTTTTCATCAACTTATGGTAGCAACTCGACAACAATTATGTGTAGTTACTTTGAACATTTTTTAGCGTGAGGACCAGAATTTTCAGTGGTCCAGAGCATATTCTTACTACTCATCCCCTTCTGCCCAGAAGGAAGTAATCTCGACACCTAAAATCGCTCGTGAAGGTTGTGTCCCGTAGGTTTTTGAATGTAAGGAGTTGGTTTCCTGGTGTGCTGAGAGATATATTCCAAGCCAGCGGATCATTCAATTGCAGGACCATTACCCTGTCTCTTTGTCGCCTCAAGTATTTTGTAAGATGTTGATACTTCTCGAGCCAACACTTACCTTCAAGGGTGAAAATTGCAAAGAATTCTTAAAGAAGCATGACAATGGGTTGGACCTCTTACTTGAGTTCCTAGAGAACCCAATGACCGTCCCCAAAGACATCACGAGATTGTTGGTTGGCTCATTTAAAAATCCCTTCCGCAAAATTGTTTGGTTGTTCATGAGGGTAACAGGACAAGAAACTAGAGCCAACATTTCCCGCATGATTCTTTACATTTTATACTTTACGGTCAAGGAACATGCCATCTTTGATTGGGGAAAGTTGATTTCCATTGAAATCTCTTCCCAATTGTCACAATACAAAAAAGAGAAGAAATTCTTTATGTCCTCTTATTTTGTTTTCGCGATAGCACATTACTGTCAGTTTCTGAGATTATTTGTTTGTAAGAAGGTAAATTGTGAATTCGACCCGGTAACCTTATGGTATCAAACATTATGGAGGCACAAAGCCTCCCAGCATTTTTAAAAACTTTTTAATGACTTTGTCTCAGTTTTTAAAGGTTTGTTGTTTGGAGAGAACACCCCCTGGATGTCTGACCAAGCAAGTTCCTATATAGAAAGGGGACACTGGAACAAATGGAGAATTAAAATGTCATAAAGATTTTTTGTTCTAAGGAAAATCATTCCTTCCTTCTTTGCCACATATTTGACAAAATGTTTGTTACTGAAGTAGCAAGGCAGTACAACTATTGGTTGCACTTTTTCCATGAAAAGAGAAAAGAGCAATTCATACCTCTGCCTTGGAAAGTTGGGGAATTCATATTCATAAATATGAACAAGATTGATGAATCTGCAAGCCACTTCCACAACCTGAATCTAGGATATGATAAAAGGATAAAAGGGTTCGACCCTAGCAAAATTTTGTAGAACATCTACTGGCAATTGGCTTTAGTAATTCTTTTATTAACACTGCTTTGAATAAAGACATATATAATGACTTGGGGACTCCTGCTCATGATGTTGGCAGCCTGGAAACAATAATCAACACCAATGAGTCGTACAAACAGAAAGGAAAAGGTTCCGGCAATAAGAGTGGCCAATCCCCAATTGTCACTCCAAAAAGTACAACATCTCAGAGCAGTGCTCCAAGGACACACCCAATTAAGAAAGTGAGCCATATTTATTTAGGCGGAGGAGGGGATAAGAACCCTCCTTCAGGAAAAATTGAAAGCTCCCATAACCTTCCCTTGAGGAAGAAAAGAAAAAATATTGTGCAAGAAGAGGAAGAACCTTGAGTGGAAAGTGACATCCGTGGTTTTTCCCTTGAAGATATGGAACTCGAGACTAATATCGAAAAAGTGTTCCCCAATATTGATCAGTCAAGGGACACGACTCACCAAAATTCTTTGATGGAAATAATTGAGAACGATACCTTCGATGAAGAAGAGTCTTTTTTATTTCAAAGCATTGTTTTTTATAGCGGGTCCAAAAATTTAATTATTGAGAAAAGAGATGTAAAGAATAAAAAGAGAAAATCTCGTTCAGAGGTTAACCTACGCAACATGCTTCCTTCCCAAATTTCTTGAATTCACTAAGAAACTAGAGATGCTCTAGATGATTCTATTGGAGGCCTTGAAGCAGAAAACGTCAAGTTAAAGAAAAGAATCAAAGAATTGGAAGAAGCTTGAATGCCTCTTCCAATACTTGCTAGTCTTTTAGCAATGATTTGGCCTACCACACCTGCAACTAAATTGAAAGGATATTCAATCCTACTCACATCAGCCAGGGGCTATGTGGAGAATAACATTAAGAAAAGAATGGAATTATTTACAGAGGCTTGGGAGATGTCAAATAACACGGTTTATTTTGGAACGAGGGCACATGCATTCCATGAATATTTACAAGCGGATTTGAAAAATGAAGAAGTATTTTACCTTGACATGGTCATACCCTTCGGTGTTAAAGTTACCAATATGACAGAGTTGAGAAGAAGAGAGGATGATCTCCCTTCTCTGAACCGGATAAAATAACTAAACACATGCTAGAAGGAAAATGTTAAAAACTTGAATATCATTGTCCAAGCATGTGACCAAGTTGTATTGAATAAGGAAGAACTATTCAAGAGGTTGACTGAGATAGACCTAGCCGAAAGCACCAATGAGGTCCAAGAATCCAAATTGATCCTTAACTCACCGTTCCTAACCAAACGACCCTTTGATGAACAAGTTGAGATCTTTAAAGGGTTATCAATTGAAAAGTTCTATGGCATTCTTGAGTATAATGAAGATGACGTAGACAACTAGCTAGTGGATTATTCAGTAAAAAATCAAGATATTGAAGAATATTTGTGTAATATTTTCATTGATCTAAGGGACTTGGAGGGCGAGCTATTCAATATAAAAATACAGCATGAAATCAACGTGGCACCAATGAGAATATACATCGAAGAGTGGTTTAAAAAAGCTATCGACAAAATAACCGATGAAGGGAAAAAGGCAGTTGAGATGGTTCCTGTAACTGTTGATGAAATCAATAAAAGGACATCAGCAAGAAAGTGAAAGATGAGAGATATCATCATAGTAAGTACATACTGATCACATCAATTTTTTTTATCAAGTCCTTCATCCAGTTACTCCACCTCTTTAAATAGAAACGTTTATCTGAAAAATGATAATTTATTTTTTCTTCTTATCAAGTCTTGTTGTCTTCCGCCGCCCACTTTCTTCCTTCTACAAACTTCAGTCTTATATATATATATATTTGTTTTATGGTCCGCGGAAGCCCCAATCCCAGTCTTTATGACAAACACATTTAAATTTCGAAGAATATGTAATAAACTATATATTTTTTAGAAATTTCAAGAGAGTTATTTTGGGAACAATCTCGACTGTGCTTTGTAACCGAGTTTTTTGAATATAAAGTATTTGAGGTTGATATCTTATTATCTTTATTTCATTTGTCCATGTATCATTCTATCAAATGTATTTTATGCATACGAATCATTTCCTTTTATTTTTATGTGATCAGAAATCTTTAGCCAAACTATGATGGATGTGAGAAAGTTTTGTTTATTTACTTAAAATGTGTGAATGTGTGTGGTTCCTGGTCCATTCTCAGGAACTTTTTTTAAAAGAAAATAAGAACATTTTTCGTTTTTGCATCTTTACTTTTTCTTTGATTACCACGACGGACTTCTGTAAAGTTTCACATTCTCAAGACCTAGAGTCCCATGAAAACCATAACAAAGAAGTACCACCTCTATAAAAATGCAGGGAGATTTGTATCCTCGTGAGGTTGTCGTTTAAGTCCTAACGGATTCAAGCGTCAACACCTACGTAAAGAAGAGTAACACACCTACTCATGCAACTTATAAGATAAGAAAGTCCCCCTAGCATTGGTGCCCTCGCCTAATCATTGTTGTCTACTTAAGCCCTGTGCACCTCCCAACAAGACAATGTTGCACATTATCAACTTGTCATCGCTCTATGCACACAAATTGGGGCAAAAAATATGCTTTCATCTCTATTCAAGCATGCCAACTTTGCAACAAGAAAAGGTGTGATAAAGTAATCAAGGTAAAACTCTAACACTAATATGTATCAAATGTTCATTTTCAAAGCCAAACCAACATGTCCAATGCCCAATTTATGTACAGGAATTGTAATGCAATGGACTTCGAGGAAAAAAATTGCAAAATATATTTTAAAAACACTTAATTAAGGGTTAATAGATGATTATGATATATTTCATTAATTTAAAAAAAAAAAAATTATAACATGTCATAACTATTGATGTTCATGTAATGCTCCATTTTGATTTGATTATTGAGACAGATTAGACATTATTATTTGAGGGTATTTGTTTACAAATGGCATGTTTTATTAACTATTATTATGATGATGAAACTTAAACTTTTAATTATCTGATTGGGTTTAAATAATGATGATTAAATGAATTTATTTAAGGTTTATAAGATAATGTAGATAAATTAAATGTGCATTGACATGATGCACCTTATGGTTTTAATTTATATGATTTGTATAAATTGAAATGAAAATATTGGATATGTTAACATGTAGATGCCACTTCAATTTGTCTAGTGTGACAGTGAACCACAAGGGTGTATTGACGTGGGATTGCATTAACATGATATTGGACTCTAGATTGAGTTAGGGATTTGTAAAAGTTGTTTGATTATATTATATTTTTAAATTGGATTTTGAAACTATTGATGTTTTGATTTTAGTATGTGCGGGCATAGGAAACATACTTGTCAATTGATCCACATATTGGTAAGGAATTGTATGGAAGCGTATTAAGTATCACTAGGAAAGAATGATCAACATCCATGTTTCCACCTACTAGCACTCATTTTCTCTAGCCTAAATTGAAAAGATATTAACGCTTTTACTCTGAGGTTGCACATTACCATGAGGGTACACCATAGATTTGGTCACTCCAAAAAATTAGCTAAGAGGTGAGAAAAAATGATAGCCTTATTCCTCAGTGACCATTAGTCTCTGAACAAAGGGAAACAAAGATTGAGTTAACAATGACTCTAAGAAAATTTGGGTACTTGAAGGGCATGTGAAACATGGTACCCTTGGAAATATACAAAGATAATTTTTAAAGGGCATAAGAAACATGGCACCCTTGATATCGTTAATGAATTGTCAATTTTATTGTGAAAAAAATGTTAAATTAATTGATAATAACATAAATAAACATAAGATAAATTAGTATTCATATCAAGAGAGAAGATCTAGTTAAATTAAAATTAATAAGAAAATAATTAAATGCTAGGAGTTTGCATGAAATAAAAGTAAGTTAATTAGTAATTAACAAAAACTAGTTACTAATGCACTCTTAAATCAAGGAGAGGAAAGAGAAACAATGATTCAAATTCAATAGAGGTGCGGGAAAATAAAAGTGGATTGGGATAAATTCAAGTGAATTTATAAATAACTAAACTAGTAACTCCATGCATAACCATTAAAATAGGAAGTAAGGAGAAGTGCAAGTGAACACCCAGGGGTGAAGGGAGTTGGGTGAGAAAAAATCATTGTTTTATAATTTTAAATAGATAATTACATGTGCACTTGTGCATATGGGTAACATATGGATGGACGAATATCAAGTGAATAGTAATTTATTAAAATACATTTTTACATGAGTTGGACAACTGACATGGGCCATAGAACCTATAAATGAGAGCTTGCGCTAAGAGAAAAGTACTTTTATGCACCCTAATGCTAGATAGAGGTTGTAAAGCTTAAAATCATTTCATTTGTATTTGTTGAGAGTTTGGTCTGTTGAAGTTTGGAGTGAAGTGATGATCCTTCTCAAACTTAGCAATTTGATTATTCAATCGCATTGCTAATTGTGGTACTTTTCATACAACCATGTTGTGGCTCACGAGTCCTTAGGGAATGCAAGTACCCATTAGGATTGGTAGGGTGGTCAACGAGTGGATCATTCAACAATTGGAAAATTGATGCAAGGATATTGGGTTCGCAAGAAAATCAATTTCAATAATCAAGCTACAAGTGGTCATGGTAATTCTTGCATAATTATTTGAACAAGTATTGATTAGAATTAATAAATTATAGATTATATCACTGTTGTGTGTGAATTATCAGAGAGTTGTGATTATTTAATTAAGTGAAGTATGATTGTTATGTTCATTATTTTCATTAAAAAAAAGTGTATATAATGCATGTAAGCATACTTGTTGTCCTATGCATAAATGTTATAAATTATATATAGTTGGTATATTTCAGAAAGAAAAAATTTTGCACTAAGAGTAGCGAGGTGCTCTACAGCCCAGTATGGGGGAGATGTTGAGGCGTTAGTGTGATGAGGTGTTATGTGATATGTTTAATTAATAATAATAAAAGTCTGGTTAATGAATAAAAATAAAGTCGACTTATAATTAAAAATAATAATAATGAAATGAAATGAAATAAAAAGTCGACTTTATTAAAAAAATAAAATATAAATTGAAATGAAATAATAAACAATAAATTGAATTAATAATAAATTTGTATTATTGTTTATTCAAGTGAATGGAAGTTAATTTAATCAAATTTGATTTTTTTTTCTTTTCATACCAATATATATTAATAGAAGAGGAAGGAGAGGTAGGGCAACAAGAGGTCGAAGTACACATTCTCTACTGCAACTTATGCCTCTGCACTCCCCACCAAGGGAGGAGAAACATACTCAAGAACAGGGACATGTAACTACACGGGAGGTAATCACCATGATGTGTTCATTTGAAAGGATGTATGATGCACTAATGAATAGACTGGAAAGGGAAGAGAGAGGAGTATCTATGCATACTAAAGGATCACAAAATCCTGCAAGCAACCACATGCATAGAAAGATGAAAAAAATTCAAATTTCCAGAGTTTTGGGGTTCTACTGATGGACAAGCAACGAAATCCTAGTTGGAAAACATGGCAATGTGTTTTTCTTTGAGGGATTACACCTCCAACCTTAAAGTGAGAATATGGGAATTATGTCGATATAATAATATTTAGGCAAGAGACGAGGAGTAGCAGAAGAAAAAGTAAAAGAGAGCAGTTTGGTTCCTACCCACACCTTTATTTGATACATATCTCAATAGAATCCTTTCGTCGAGTTGGTCGTCATGGTGCCACTCTCTAGTAAGTCCTTTTGGTGGACCCACTTGCACCACTAACGATCTGTAAACTGTCGTGGATATTCCACTAGAACAGTTCATCACAACAGAGCTTATAATATTCTGGAATCTTAGATTATGCAAATTATTTCCTTAGTTCCCTGATTAATTATTACTATCTTATTGCTTAGATTTATGAAAATAATTGAATACAAAAATGAAAGAACAGACAAATATACACATCATTCACACAATGAACACAAGACATATCCTGGGAAACTTGTAACGAGAGAAAACCCAACTAGAACATTACATCCTCCGGGAAACTTGTAATCTAGAGAAAACCTAACTAGAATGTGAGGCTTATGCTCAACTCTATTTTCCTCAAATATGTGAATGCAAATACAGCGCTAGGGCACCTACTCAAGGAGCTGTCTTGGCATTGTGGTCCGAACAATTACCACAAAATCTCCCCCCTCCTCTGTTATGCTCTCAAAATACCACTCCTTAGATGCTCTAATCAACTATGGAACAAGTACAATACAAAATAATGGAACCCCTTCTCTTCCTAGCAACCCGATATTTAACATAGCTCGATATCCATCTAGGGTTAGGAATTTTGCATCCTCAACCCTCCAATTAGTGATAAGGGATTGGACCTTCTAGAATATTCTTGAAAGTCCACATGTGTGAGTAATGGGGACTGGTGTGTCATCCACTTGTACCATGGTGGTCAACAAGGTAGGTCAACTTGGAGGAGGCATAACTTCTGCATACAAGCTCTGATTGAGACGATTTGTGCACCGTTGGAAAGGTATCGATGTGTAGAATAGTGTCAAAGGACTAAGAACTATCTTCACAAAGTTTTGACCCCCAAAAAATTCCATTTGATGTCTCAAATGGATCTAGAAGGTTTTGGACCTCAAATATCCAAACTAGGACTTGCCACTAAAATGGGCACTACAAGCCAATTCCTCCAATTTTTCTACCTAAAATGTACCAAGATAAATGAAAAATTATATAATAATCCGTTATGTATCAACTACCAAGCATCTATCTAAACAAACCTAAGATGTAGTATTCATCACATTGGTACCACTCTCCAGTAACATTTTTCTTGTGGAATCACATCGATGGCTACCACTTGAGGTGTAGAGCTATCCACCAAAGTCTCCTCTCTATAAACCTTGTGTGATGAGTTACAACACAATATAGACTACAACCAATTCTATGCTCAACAAAATCTTGATGCCATCTATGACATACTAGCCAACCAATGGTCACTACTTGATCAGATGTCCAAATTCATAGTAATGCAAAATCAAAGTCTTTCATCACAATCCTCTAGCTATCCATGGTCAAACCAACCTTCCCAAAAGGAACGGGTTGAAACATCGAATCCCATTGAGCATCATTCCACCCCACTTGTTCGTAATCAAATGACTCGCATGTGGCATAGACTTCCTAAGGTTTATTTCGACAAATTTAATGGATCCAACCTCATGGGATGGGTCACTTAGGTGGAACATTATTTTTTGTTACATGGCTTCATAGATGAATTGATGAAACTTCATGTGGGTGTCTTATATTTGGATCCTAAACATTGGAAATGGTGGCAATGGCATAAGAACTCCCACGAGGATTATATTACTTGAACACAATTTGTCCCAAACCTCTATGAACGTTTTGAAATATACACTCATTATTTGGGAGGACTAACCAAACTTAAACAATCTAGCACAATTAAATATTTCATCTCTGCTTTTAAGAAACTATCCATCTGCATCGAAGGCATGCCCAATATTTTTTTAAGAATGCTTTATCAATGGTTTAAAAGAAGAGATATGTACACAAGTCTTAATGGCTCATCCTACTACTTGGTTGGAAGCTTCTTAAAGAGCTTGGGAAGCCCAAAAGGTGGTGAATGCTTAAATTAAAAAGACCCCATTTATTCCCCATTCCTTTCCCACTATTTCAGCCCCAACCAATCCCCTCTTGATGCTCTCCACTTCTCCATATCCACAAGTTAACACAAGCCAAAATTGTTCAATGCCAACATAAAGGTTTCTACCACATATTTGATGAGAAATACTTCCCCAAGCATAAATGTAAGGAGAAAAAACTCTTTCTGGCCATTTTAGAGGACATTTTTTATGATGAAGTTGAAGCTATACCTCCAAAGGCTCTCCATCCATCCGTTGAATGCATTCCCTTGACTGATCAAAAATATGTGGAACAATGGATCTCCCTACATGCCTTGATTAGTATTTTTGCTCCCAAAACCCTCAAATTGATTAGCTACATCAAACATCCCAAAATAATTATCTTAATTGATAGTGGTAGCACCCATAACTTTATTCATTGCCATATAACCCAAGAAACCCATTACTACATCCATGTTGTGAACAACTTCCAAATCATAAGTGTTAATGGAGGTTCTATGAAATGTGGTGATCATTGTGAAAATGTGAGGCTTCAAATGGGTGATTATTCCCTAAAAACCCACATGTTTTCTGTTGAAATGGGTGGTTGTGACATTGTCTTAGGTGTTGAATGGTTACAGACATTAGGCCCCATCACCATAGATTTTCATGAGTTATACAAGTGCTTGGATGATCCAGGTGGATACTGGTGGCCACTCACTCATTCCACTAATTTATAATGGTTCCACGTCTTGGTTGTGTTTCTACGATTTTTTTGGGTCCCAAACTTTTGGGGTCATTTTGAGGCCCTAAACTATATTTTTTTGGCACAGCAACACCTAGAATGTAGTTAAAAGCAGATGCTAGACCGAACGGAATGTGCACTCCTCAGCTAGACCTTTCTGAAAGAGTACCAAATGCCCCAAACAAAGATCGTATGCAAAATTTGTGCCCCCAGGAAATTGACGTATCAACTAACCACATCGAGGCCCACAAACCTTTTGGTATTTCATCTTTTGGGGTTAAGGTTTTGGATGTTTAGGATTTTCTCATTGATTCTTTATGTTAAAAATCATTTTCAGCCTATTTGTAATCACCTTCTTGCAAATTAGCGTAGCTGGCACATCTCTTTCTTCAGAGATAAGCTACCACCATTCTAGCTAGTTTGTGTGCTTTGCATTTTACAGTGTTTTGTATACCAGAAAGTCATTAATAGAATTTGAGTTTAATTGTATTATTGTGTTTCTTGCAATATATATGTTTGTTTCCTTGTTATATATGTTCCTTCATGTCGTTCTCAATATAATTTGGATCAGTGGTATCAGAGAAATTTGTTATTAGTTGTTTCTTTATGCATGTCCTCGACGAGGTCAAGCTATCAAGAGTTGGGTCTTGAACTGGTTGAGCTTGAGGAAGAACACTCTCGTCGACCCAAGCAGCCTCCCATGGCAGAAGAAAAGAGAGACGATGGAGCAGGAGATCTTATCAAACTATTTCTCGAGGAATCCCTTGCACGACAAAGGAACAAGATGATGGATAATTTTTCCCAAATCCTTCAATGGTTTCCAACAACAACGAAAGCACCTTCAACCAGAAATCACTTTGGAGGTGTGACGCCCTTTAAGGTACAATTTAACTTGGATATTCCTTTATTTGAAGGTCAGATAGACGTCTACGCTTTGGAAAAATGGTTAATTCTGCGAGAGGGTTATTTCTCTATCCAAGATTTTTCCAACGGTGAAAAAATCACCTTCGTGCTCCTGAAATCCCTTCCCCATGTCAGAGATTGGTGGGAGACTTACTGTGAGCAACATGTCAAAGACGAGTCTGCAATTTTTGAGCCAGGAGCCACTTGGGAAGCTTTTGTTGATTCCCTCAAGGAGAAATATTACCATGTTGGAAACTATGATGACCAATACACAAGATGGACAACTCGGCGTCAAGAGAGAGACTAGACAATGTTGGAGTACACCAACATCCTCTATACCTTGTGTGCAAAGCTATGTATTAAAGACTCTAAGTGACACTTGGTCCTGAAGCACCAGAGTGGCCTACATAGGTACATCCAAACAGATATGGAGTTCCTGGACATCTCCTCACTGGGAGCCGCTTACTGATATGTTGTCAATATCAAGCAAAAGAACAAGCGAGATTTAAATTCTGCAAGCCCATTGCAACAGAAGAACAGTAAAGGTGGCCCTAAGTCCCAGAGCAAAGGATAGAGCAAGAATGGAAAGCCCCAGGACAACTAGTCCAAGCCACAAGCAATGAATGGTAACAAGAAGTTGAAGGAGGACACTGGAAAGTGGTGTGAGTTCCACAAAATCCTTTGGCACAACACTGATGAATGTCACTCCAAACAGTAATCATTGGTTAAGACGAAAACCTCAGAGTTGGATGCCAGCTTAGACTCTGATTCAGAACTGGATAAGGGAAATGGATCATTGACGCAGAAATCAGTGTCACCATCTCTACCACAAAATTCCATCTACATGAACCATAGGAGCCTGAAGAAGGGGAGCACCTCTTCCACTCACAGATGTGGGTGAAGGGGACCCCCCTCCATTTCATTGTTGATAGTGGTAGCCAAAAGAACCTAATCTCAATAGAGGTCGTCAAGAGGTTGAACCTAACAAATATGTTGCATCATCAACCATACACCATCAGTTGGCTTAGCCAAGGACAAGACATCCACATCAGTCAACAATGTTGCCTACACTACGACATCAAACCCTTCAAAGATGAGGTATTGTGTGATGTTTCCCCCTTTAAGTTTGTGATGTTATTTTAGGACAACCATATATGTGGATGTGTCATGCTACTTATGAATCTAGCCCCAAAGTGTCATTATTCCTTTGGGAGGTCAAATCTATAGGGTACCAGAGGCAGTCCCAACTACTGCGGTCTCTTTGATCCTCGTGAAGTAGTGCAGAAAGTTGGTCTCTCAAACCAAGAGATTTATCCTCTTTATGGTTCAATTGAAAGGTGAATGGGAGGTCACTACAATCACCAAAACCTTTGCATGAGGTCTCTCTACACAACAACACAATGTGCACAAGATAGTAGAAGAGCACAAAGACATATTTGCCTCGCCTATTGGGGTTCCTTTGCATTATCAGGTAAAGCACTCAGTTGATTTGACACTCGATGTTCCTCTGCCTAACGACCTTGTATACATGCATTTTGTTATGGAGAATGAAGAAATCAAACTCCAAATCCAAGAACTAATTCTGAAGGGCGACATCATACCAAAGTCCTCACCTTGCGGGAACCCAATTGTTCTAGTACAGAAGAAGGACATGACATATTGACTTTGTATTTATTACAAAGCCTTGAACAAGGTCATAGTCAAGAATCGATACCCAATCCCCCGAATTGACGATCTTCTCGATCAACTCAAGGGAGCCAAATGTTTCAGTAACATTGATCTGAAGTCAAGCTACCACTAGGTGTCGATTAAGCAAATAGATGTATGGAAGACATACTTCAAGTCTAAAGAAGGTATTTTCAAGTGGTTGGTCATGCCTTTCGACTTGACTAATGCCCTAGCTACATTCATGTGGATGATTGATGATATATTGCAGTCATTCACAAACTCCTTTGTGGTCGTATATCTGGATGACATCCTCATATTTATCAAAACTTGGGAGGAACATTTGAAGCACATTCAATAGGTCTTGGGCACTCTACGACAACACAAGTTATATGTCAATTTGGAGAAGTATTCCATTGGTACGCAGAGAATCCTATATTTGGGATACATCGTGGATGAGCAGAGTGTGCATGTGAGCTTAGCCAAGATCCAAGTCATCCATGATTGGCCGACCTCGAAAACACTGACCGAGCCCAATAATGTCTTGGGCCTCGGCAACTTCTACCGAAAATTTGTGTTGGGGTTCTCTCATATTGCTTGGGACCTAAGTCAAGTGACTAAGGGTGGAGCGAAGGCCAATTTTTTATGGTCCGCATCCCAACAGAAAGGATTTGATAATTTGAAATTTCACCTCTGGTCAGCACCAGTCCTTATTCTACCATACCTGCAACAACATTTGAGATTGGGACAGATGCTTCAAATTATGCTATCGGTGCAGTTCTCACTCAACATGGAAATCTGGTGGCATATCAAAGTGAAACACTATCTGATGGTGTTCGTAGATACCCCACCTACGACAAAGAGATGTACTCCATTGTGCAAGCATGTCGACAATGGAAAAATTACATTTTGGGGAAGGAAACGATCATCCACATTAATCACAAGCATCTGCAATTCATGCAGACACAGGGAAATTTATAGAATGACTGCCATCACAAGTGGTCCACGTACCTGCAACAATTTCACTTGCAACAATTTCACTTGAACATCAATGTCACGTACCCACTATGGAAATTAAAACTTTTCGCCCCTTTTCTTCTTTTCTCCGAAGAATAGAATTCCCAGAGTCCCTACGGGACCTGATACAGACCCTACCATCCCTTAACCACACTCATCTGAACCGCACTCATCTGATCGGCGGTTATGGCCACAGGCCTAACCAGTATGGTGTCCTTTCGCTCTTCGCGACACGGCGCTACCAGAGCGTCGAGTTCTTCGACTCCGATAAACCTCAAAAGTCAGCGATGGTTTGACTTCCCTTTTTGCACTTCTCGCATCTCTCCACCTCGCGAGTTGGGGCGTCGAGCCTTCATGCTCTTACCTCGCGAACCTCCGAGACGCAAAATTCAGCGATGGTTTGACTTCCTTTTCTCACTTCTCGCATCTCGCTAGCTCGTGAGTTGGGGCATTGAGCCTTTGTGCTCCTACCTCGTGAACCTCCGAGATGCGAAAGTCAGCGATGGTTTGACCTTCTTTTCGCACTTCTCTCATCTCACCACCTCGCGAGTTGGGGCGTCGAGCCTTCGTGCTCCTACCTCGCGAACCTCCGAGATGCGAGAATTCAACAGAATGTTGACTCCTTCCCAAGCGACACGTGTCCACCCGTCAGCCACGCGGGCCCCACCTAATGGATGTACCACGTGTTCTCACAAGCCTCGGCTCTCGGCACTTCGCGACTTTTATGGTCGAAAGTGGCCCCTTCCAACCTCTGAACCCCCGAACTCCCGATATACGATAAGTCCACGGAGTTTTGATCCAACGGTCCTCCCGTTCCTGGATTCAACAGTTCAGATTCTCCTCCTTGCGTTTCGCACTTCGCGACTTTGTGGGTTGAAGCACCCAACCCTAACCGCCTTGCAACTCTGCAAGATCCAACGGTTATCGGTTGTTCGCCACCTCTATCTCGAAGTGTCTCTGCCATCCATTTCTCCTCTCTTCTACGTGCGTCTGGACGTACATTTTCGACGACCTAGATCTATTTCACTCCAGCTAATCTAACGACAGTTGTAGCTCTTCCTTGAGCATGCACTTCTCTTTCTTCCCCTTTGAATATTTCTTAAGTATCAAAGGTCTCGGCCTTTGCTTATCCTCTGCGACCTTCATAGCTATGGCTCCGTGCACAAAATGGCACTATCCCTCCCAGGCTTCTCTACTCTGAAGCTGTGAAAGATTTCTTCGACCTCTGTGAATTCCTATAGGGTTGGTGCATCTGACCAGGTGTTATTTGTCCCGAGCTTCGTCAACTATGAGGGACTTGGGAGCTTTGCACTCTTTCTACTGGGTTTGACTCTTAAAAGAGTCTTCAACACATCTATTGCTCTCCTTCATCAAGTCTAGGACTTGAGTGGGTCTCGGTCTCTTTACTACTCGTGAAAACAAAGGAAAGGGGTTGAGGCATTTAACGCCCCCTCTTCTCCTTCCAATCTAACGGCCATGAGTGACCACAGATCTTCCGACAAGATCTCACCCATCAAACGATACTTATCCCTACACAGCCATCTCGAGATTTCAAGAGGATCGTTCCTCCTCGTGCAGGGTTACTAAGGCCTTGCGCCTTCACATCCTCTTTCCAGGTTCTTGATGGGCTTTTCAAGGAGGGTATCTCTATGGGGAGGTTTACCCAGGGTATTATCTGAGG
>SNQJ01S0022413.1:35028-66606 GCA_010110895.2 Picea sitchensis | reverse complement strand
TGGAGGGGTCCCTACTTCCCTCCTTTCGTCAGACTCTTCGTCACTATTGTGGGAGCCTTCTCCCATTTCTTGGTGAGTCACCATACTATGCGTTGATAATTTCCCGCGGTTGATCTTCCGCTTGTCAGAAAAAGGAAAATCGTTGGTTGTTAGTCAATATTTATATTTATTTATAACCAGTACATAATTCATGTTTTCACATGTACACACACACAATAGGGGTTTTTCATTCTTAACTTCGTCTTTTGATTAGGAAGGTTAAGACAGGGGGTTATTCTTTTTAAGAGTGTTCCGAACAGAGCTTCTGTGCAACTCGTTCATGAGCCCAAGCAGGCCAAGTGTTGTAACCATGCTCTGATACCAATTTGTCACGTACCCACTACGAAAATTAAAACTTTTCGCCCATTTTCTTCTTTTCTCCGAAGAATAGAATTCCCCGAGTCCCTACGGGACCTGATACAAACCCTGTCATCCCTTAACCGCACTCATCTGATCAGTGGTTATGGCCACAGGCCTAACCAGTATAGTGTCCTTTCGCTCTTCGCGACATGGTGCTACCAAAGCGTCAAGTTCTTCGACTCCGATAAACCCCGAAAATCAGCGATGGTTTGACTTCCCTTTTCGCACTTCTCGCATCTCGCCACCTTGTGAGTTGGGGTGTCGAGCCTTCGTGCTCCTACCTCGCGAACCTCCTAGACACGAACGTTAGCGATGGTTTGACTTCCTTTTCGCACTTCTCGCATCTCACCACCTCGCAAGTTGGGGCGTCGAGCCTTCGTGCTCCGACCTCGCGAACCTCCGAGACACAAAAGTCAACGATGGTTTGACTTCCTTTTCGCACTTCTCACATCTCGCCACCTCGCGAGTTGGGGCGCCGAGCCTTCGTGCTCCTACCTCGCGAACCTCCGAGACACGAAAGTCAGCAATGGTTTGACCTCCTTTTCACACTTCTCGCATCTCGCCACCTCGCGAGTTGGGGCGTCGAGCCTTCATGCTCCTACCTTGCGAACCTCCGAGACACAAGAAGTCAACAGAATGTTGACTCCTTCCCAGGCGATGTGTGTCCACCCGTCGGCCACGCGGGCCCCACCTGATGGATGTACCACGTGTTCTCACGAGCCTCGGCTCTCGACACTTCGCGACTTCTACAGTCGAAAGTGGCCCCTTCCAACCTCTGAACCATCGAACTCCCGGTATACGATATCTCCACGGAGTTCTGATCCAACGGTCCTCCCATTCCTGGATTCAACGGTTCAGATTCTCCTCCTCGTGTTTCGTACTTCATGACTTCGTGGGTTGAAGCACCCAACCCTAACCGCCTTGTAACTCTGCAAGATCCAACGGTTATCGGTTGTTCGCCACTTCTATCTCGAAGTGTCTCTGTTGTCCGTTTCTCCTCTCTTCTGCGTGCGTCTGGACATACATTTTCGACAACCCAGATCTATTTCACTCCAGCTAATCTAACGACAATTGTAGCTCTTCCTTGAGCATGCACTTCTCTTTCTTCCCCTTGGAAGATTTCTTAAGTATCAAAGGTCTCGGCCTTTGCTTATCCTCTGCGACCTTCGCAGCTATGGCTCCGTGCACAAAATGGCACTATCCCTCCCGGGCTTCTCTACTCTGAAGTCATGAAAGATTTCCTCGACCTCTGTGAATTCCTACAGGGTCGGTGCATCTAACCATGTGCTATCTGTCCTGAGCTTCATCAACTATGAGGGACTTGGGAGCTTTGCGCTCTTTCTCCTGGGTTTGACTCTTAAAAGAGTCTTCAGCACATCTATTGCTCTCCTTCATCAAGTCTAGGACTTGAGTGGGTCTCGGTCTCTTCGCTACTCGTGAAAACAAAGGAAAGGGGTTGAGGCATTTAACGCCCCCTCTTTTCCTTCCAATCTAACGGCCATGAGTGACCGCAGATCTTCCAACAGGATCTCGCCCGTCAAACGATACTTATCCCTACACAACCATCTTGGGATTTCAAGAGGATCATTCCTCCACATGCAGGGTTACTAAGGCCTTGCGCCTTCACATCCTCTTTCTAGGTTCTTGATGGGCTTTTCAAGGAGGGTATCTCTATGGGGAGGTTTACACAGGATACTATCTGAGGCAGATAAGGGTATCTCTCTCTCGAGAACCAGACGTCAAGTCTTAATTAGATCAGTATGCATATAAATAGTGATTTATGAAAACATAAGCCATACGTAGTCTTTCCATTATAAATATGCAACTACCAGCGGAATGCCGGTCAAAACGCCATCTGGACTTGTTCTTGCGAAATCATTCACAATTTCCTGACTTATGAGCATAAAATATCGAGAATATATATATATGTATATATATATATATATATATATATATATATATATATATATATATATATATATATATATTTCAAAGATACCGAGAGACAAGAAACCTTATCAGAGAAAAACTACCGGAGGTGATGCAAGCTAGCGAAGAGGGGTCTTTCGTTTCCTTAATATTGACTCAAGCGACTTCTAGCGGATTTACCACTAGCCACCCATTTTGAGAAGGCTCAACGACTCCCAACGGATTTACCACTAGCCACCCCCGAGCTGAGACCACGATACTGCGAGACTGTGTCTTTGTTTTCCAGTGACCGAGAACGAAGGTTACTCTCCTTCTTCTCCGCTATCACTCACTCTACATATTTTTCCAAAGTTCTTCCTCCCTCACGTCTGCCCGTGATCGCACACTCCTCCTACCTTTTTCCTTTCCGACGAGGTTGCGTGTGGCACGATCTCCCTCGTGGTGGTCAGGTGTCAGGACCCCATGGATGGATGGTTTTACCCCCATCCCTCACTACGCATGAGGAGCCATCCACCTACCAACCTGTGAGTAATTAATTTCGGGCCAGCGAGCCGCTCTTGGTTCTCCGGGCCAGTGAAGACCAAATACGGTGTTGGTTTTCGGTGGAAGTTAACGCCACCATTCCAGGTGCCTTCCACCACCTTTATCCAGCCATCGTGGTCTCTTTTTCAACATATTCCCCTCTCAACAGTCCTGCAATATATATTCATAATATTATTCACATTCATCAACCTTTTTCACAAGGTCTATTTACATTACACATTCACATTTTTGAGTTTGCCACAATACTTGGCCAATATAGTTATTTTTACAGATTGGGGGAAACAGGGTGTTACAATCAAGTACAAGAAGGGTACCACCAACCATGTCGCAAACTATCTTAGTTGACCTCTGGTTGTGGTGCTAACCATATTTCTTAATTCTGGTGGGCATAAGACGTCCGGGTGGCCACAATTATACAATAATGATTCTGAGTTTGTTGCTACCTATCATACCATGAGCACAGTCAAACCAGTTGCAGACTTTCATCTTTAGGATGGACTGCTATGCCATTTGAGTCATCTTTGTGTTGCTTCAAGCAAGCATGCAAAGCTAATTTAGGAAGATCATTACAGTTGAGCAACACGAAACTTTGGTGTGAAAAAAAATAGCGACAGTACTGCAAAAGCGTTTTTATTGACCGAAGCTTCAACAAGATGTATGCAAGTACATTAGACCCTACACTTTCTGCGTCATTGCCAAACCCGCCATCAAAAACAAGGGCTATACACCCCGCTTCCTACTCTAGATAGGCCTTGGGAGTCCATCTCCATGGATTACATGTTTGGTCTACCTTCAACCGAGCATGGGAATGATTGTGTCTTCATGGTCATTGATTGATTCTCTATGATGGTAGTTTTGGCACCCTACAAGAAGAGCATCACAACCGAAGTCACCGTTAAGCTCTTTTTTAAACATGTTTGGGTTCATTTTGGACTCCCACAGACTATTATTTCAGATCAAGACAGTAAGTTCCTTAGTAATTTTTGGTCCAACCTATGGTCGATGATGGACACCAAGATGACCAAATCGATTTCCTTCCACACACCGACTAATGGAAAAACTAAGGTAGTCAACATGATGATTGTCCATATCCTTAGGATGTACAATTCCAAACATCCACGCACATGGGATGAGATTCTTCCGCTACAACAGATCCCTCTACAGCTCTATTTCCCTTTTCAGGTGTGCTTGGGGTTCCAACCATTGGCCCCGATTAATGTAGCTATGTCCATTGCATCTACATAAGGAGAGTCCTCCCATGATCAAACCGAGGTTGATCAAGCAACCAAATTTGTTGAGTGAATCCAACACATCCAACAACAAGTTCATGATATTTTGCAGAAAGTCAACACCAAGTACAAACAACGCCACAATCAACATCGGGTACCACACAAGTTTCAAGTGGGAGATAAGGTATGGTTGCATTTGCAGAAAGAGTGCCTCATAAGACCCCATCGGAAGCTCTGCCCACTCTAATATGGGTCTTACACCATCACCAAGGTTGTGGGTGAGAATGCTTTTAAATTAAGTATTCTCCCTTTCCTTGGATTGCACCAGGTATTTAATGTGGAATTGTTTCGACCATGTTTTCCACCTCTCGTGAACACTTCGGACATGACCAAGCACTTGGCCCCTACATAACTCAATCCTGACTACATTGAACATGAGACAATTAATCGGATCATGGGCACCAAGATGAAGGGCACCCGCCAACAGAACATCCAACTCTATCCAGTCATCAAAGCAAGGAAACGTCTTCACCAGGGCAAGTGGCTCACCGGGAGTCGAGCTTAACAGAATTTTCCCCATTTGATGGAGGAACTTGATGCAATGGGGACCATTGCTTCCTAAAGGGGGAGGACTAATCTAGGTGGATACTCGTGGCCACCCACCTATTCCACTAATTCAGAATGCTTGCACATCTTGGTAGTTTTTCTATAGTTTTTCGGGTCCCACACTTATGGGGTCGTTTTGAGGCTCTAAACGACGTTTTTTGGTGCGACAATGCCTACCATGTAGTTGAAAGGAAAATTCTAGGTTGAACAAAAAGTGTACTCCTTGGCTAGACCTTTTCAACGGGTTATTGAATGCCCCAAACTTAGATCATATGCAAAAGTTGTGCCCCCGAGAAGTTGATGTATCAACTAACCACATCAAGGCCCACAAACCTTTTGGTGTTTCATCTTCTGGGGTTGGGGTTTTAGATGTTTAAGGTTTTCTCAATGATGTTTTATGTTAAAACACCTTTTTGGCCTCTTTGTAATCATTTTCTTGTTAATGAGTGTAGTCACCACATCTCTTTCTTCAGAGATAAGCTACCACCATTCTAGCTAGCTTGTGTGCTTTGCATTTTACATTCTTTTAGAATCTTGTTTTAATTGTATTATTGTGTTTCTTGCAATAGCTTTGAGTGTTTCCTTGTTATATCTCTTCCTTCATGTCGTTCTCAATATAATCGAGATCATTGGAAACATATTTAATGTGCTTTAATTCAAAGAGACAATCCCAATGGGTCTAATGGCTCCCTTGGCCCAATGGTGATATAATACAAATTATCACAGTGCCATTCAAATGACTCCCTTTGAGGATGTCTATGGCCAAAATCCCCCATTAGTACTATTATATTTACCAGAAATCTCTAAGGTACGAAAGTTCAATAAAACTCTCACATCTCGAATCGAAATTCTCCACACTCTCAAGGATAATTTGGTCATGGCTCAAAACCAAATAAAGTATCAAGCTTATCAACATCATTTTGAATACCATTTTGATGAAGGCGATTAGGTGTTCCTCTATCTACATCCTTATAAGCATACCTCACTTAAAGACAACCACCACCAAAATCTTGCTCCCAAGTTTATGGCCCCTATAAGGTCCTTAAACATATTGGGCCACTGACTTACAAATTGGAGCTTCCTAGCTACTCTAAAATTCATCAAATTTTCTTTCCAAAATTGGTTGAAGAAGTCTCCATTTGGTTGCAACTAGAGTTCGTCCTCGACAAAAGAAATAAAAGAGGTACTGATACAATGGAAGGATACATAACCCAAGGATGCGACACAAGAACCAACAAAGATCCTTCAACAATTCTTGCATCTCCAACCTTAAGGACAATGTTGTTTTATAAGGGGGAGAGCATGTTGAGGTCCTACCCATATGTTGTTATGTATTGGGGGCATCTCTATTAAATAAGGCCCATGTAGTAGATATGGTGTGAGAGCAATAATTGTAAGAAAGCTTGCTAGAAGGTTTTGCCTACTAGAAATTTCCTAGGAGGTTAGATAGAAACTATATAATAAAGTAGAAGCAAGGTAATGGGAAGTCTTTTGAAGCATATTGTAATTGGATCTCTACTCATCTAGAGGTTGCCCCCTTGAAGAGGCAAGTGAACAATGCTTTCATCAATAAATGTTTTGTTATCTGCGGTATTCTAGTTCTTCTACAATTTTCCTATTGTTGCTATCATTTGTCATTTATACTCTAACTATTGGTATACTCTGTTATTTCTGCTTTGAATCTTCTATTCTGCTAATAAAAAACACCACATATGAACATGTGTACAAAGAATGTAATAGGGAAGTAAAGTCTTTGTCTAAATAATGAATGCAATTGTCTGTTGGTACAAGACAATGGACAAAAATCAAGGATGGTGATTTGCTTCGGGAATACTTTGTTTTCCATCTTCATCTAAGGGCTTTTCAAACAACAAAACCTCTAATGAAGACTATGCTTTCATATTTAAGGGATTTGAACTTCTAGAGAAGTCTTAGATAATCATAATCAATTTTTGTTAGAACTTTTCCATTTAAATAATTTGTATAAGAAATATGTATATGATTTTATTTTTTGGATGGTGAATGTTGTTATGAAATATTTTTGATAAATATCTAGACAAAAATTGTGTCCTTTAAGGCCAGTACGTAATGGGACAAGAATCATTTTTTATCCTCTGAGATGTGAAATCTTAGAAACTTTGATGGCCAATGTGCAAAGCATATTCAACATGTATCTTTCTTTCATCTCAATTGAAATATATGTTTTTCTTTTCTTTTTTTTGGATTTTGAATGAATAGATTAATCAAAAAGAAAATTGAAATATATGTTTTTTTTTTTTTTAGTGGGGGATGGGGAATATATATATATAATGGTGTCTCCATACTTATATTTTCCAAGGAAAATCTCGTGGGGAAATCCACGAGATGCTTTCCCACATTCATGGATGACATCCCTAGTAAACTATTGGTGTAAACTAGTGTGCCTCACCTAGGAGGATTCGAATTACACCCACCCCTAATAGAACGAAACTAGCAAAATGCTCAATAGTATTGACGACAACTTGTAAGAGATTAATAACCCTATCCATTATACTTCATATATAAAATTGTTTTCTACATATGAAACTATTATATATAACATTTTATATACAATATTTTTGTGTATATATAATCTTTGTCAAGAATAATCATCATAAATTTATTTTAAGTAGATTTATTAAGCTCCACTTTGATTCTATTTAGCACATAGAGGGATCTTTAAAAATGGATTTATGTTTTTATCCTATTATATTTTTATTCAAATTCAAATAGGGTAGGATATGTATACCTCTCTCGGAATAAGTAAACAATCAGTAGAGTGAGTCTATTTTACCAGTTACACCATAAATACTTTCAAAGAAGCAATGGCTATGTACAAAGGTATTGCTATTATAATTTACGACTGATTTATCAAACACTTGTATATCGGAGAGTGACTCTCAACTAATTGTCACAGAAATCGAAGGTATACACTAGGTATTTTGAAAAGTTTCTTCTATCCACAAATTTCTACACCAATTTTGCAAAATGGGAACGAGCATTGATTGAGGTGAGGAGTTAATTTGCGACGAATAGAACCAAGGTAGTCAGGCCAAGCTCACACAGGAACTCTAAGGAATTGATAACCCAGGAACGTCGAATAGACGATGTGGAGGTAGTGCTGAGGGAGAGGTTGCAAAATCTTCCAGAAAATCTAGTGAAGGCAGAACACATAAGAGGAAGAAACAAGTATGCATTGGAATCTTTGACGAGAAAAATTGGAAAGGTGTAACCTACTCCAAATGAATCAAGGCTTTAAAGCAAACAGCACGAAGAGCATAATTGGGCAACTATTAGAGAACAGTCAGGAAAATCTGAGTTGCTGGATCAGGATGAGAGGACTATAACCAACGTATATGGGGATAAGGGCTCATCTTTATTTTCTACTAAGGATCCACCCATACTTGGGGGCATTGGATAGTCTTCCAGGCTGCAGTAACTGCAGAATGGACCATAAGGGATTTGTTTGCAGAGAAGATCAAGTGAAATAATCATATTCTTAAAGCGCAGGGGGAGAAAATTGATGCTCTAGTTGAGCTTGTGCAGAGTCAATTTTCAGGAAAGCCCATTCACAGGTGGGAACCCAGGGATAAGAGCACTGAATCTGGGGACACCCATATGCAAAATACAGACACTGAGATATTGAATGCTAACAACCAAATTAGCCAGGATCGGGCTCAAATTAAAGAAAATTTGAGCTGTGCAGAGGACAGTTGTTGACACAAATATCCAAGTGGAGAAGGTGTTGATTTGTCATCGCATTCAACATTTGGAAGGTGGTTTCTTCGAAAACTGTTTCCGCACCCAAAGGAGCCAAGCAGAGGTTGTAGAGAGGAGTCAATGCCAAGGAGATCTCATTCAGTCAACTCAGCCATGAGAGCCAACTGTTATCTGTGTCCTTTTATGGATAGTTTGAGAAACTAGAGTAAAAAATCTTATGTTTATTTCATTTTTGAAATCTTAAATTTTAAACTTTTAGTCTATCAAGAAGCCAATCATAATATTATGTTAGAAGTTAGTTCAGACAGTAGTATTATTTTGAATGATGATTTTCCTTATCGTATAAGTTATGATAGATAATACGTCTCATCCAACATATAATATCAATATTTCTGTTGTGGAAAACAATCGGTTCATTTCAGGGAATCAATCAATCTAGGTACCAAGACTGGATTGAGATTCCTAGTTTGATCTGAATGGATAAGTAGTTCTGTTTTATATAAGATATAAAGGAGTTTGTACACATGTATAAACTTTAACTCTGGATTTAATGCTATGTAACCAGCCCTTGCTTTGAGAAGGCCGGTAACATTGTATATGTGTGAAAGTTGTGGGGATTACCTCAAGAATTTTGCACTCTATCTTTCTGAATATTTTTGTGCAAGATCTCTCCGTCACATGGAATGAGCCTCTCTTTCTTCTTCTACTTTGTATCTGATCTCGTCAACCCTCCGAGTCCTCAGCACAAGAATTGAGTTGAGTATTAAGCCCATCAAGCTAATACAACCCCATATGATAAACGTAGTCCTGTAACACTTTACTCCCATGCAAACAATCATCCTGCCAAGTTTTCTCTCCTGGATTTCTCCACCTTGAGAATTGTTGTCATAGATCAGAGCAGCCATGTAGCCAAACAGCAAAGAACCCAAAGGAATATTGGCAATCACAATGTTATGATTCACTCCAAAACTGTTAATCCCAAACAGCTCAGCACTCAAAGAAATTGCAGTTGAGATGATATATCCAGAGCACATGCCTAGGATGCAAGTGCTGACATAGAGAGAAGCAGCAGCGCCTGTCGCCAAGTAAAAGAAAGCTGGAGGTAAAGGGACCAATGCTACACACATCCACCATGGCCTTCCAACTCTTATGGCCCTGCAATATTGTATTTATATTTATCAGTGCCATTTATCATCACATACAAATTCAATAATTGCCATTTTATCAATTGGTGCATCTTCTACTTTGTTCCAGTAATATGATTCAAAGATATATTGTGCAATTTGGAGAGGAAAATTCAAACCAACAACATCTAACTTCCCTCAACATGAATTTTCAACTAGGAAATTGCTACAGGGGCAATCTTTTTATTAGACATTCTTTTGCTTGGACAAAAGTTTAACTGCACTTTCCATCAAAGAAAAAGTAAGTCCATGGAACAGATTTTGATTTCAAGTTGGAGAAGCTCAACGATCAAAAGTAAGCGCATGCTTATTAGGCACCCATCGTTCTATCTGTGGCTTAGGATGTCCACATCATTCACTTACAAGTTTTCAATCAATCAAGGTTTAGCCATTTGCTTGTTATATAGTAATCTGGTGCCTGTGGGTGCTCTCCACATGACTCTTCCGGAATGATCTAACAACGAAGCTCTAAGGTGGAGGGGCACGGTAGAATCTTCTTAGTTGGCATCTCTGTGCCTTGAAGAGTGTTGGACCTACTCGTACAGGCCTGGGCAAACTAGAACAGATTTTCCACCAGGATAAGGGCTAAGTTTCTAAGATTTTAAATGGGAATAAACTTCAGGTGGTCGAGGGAAAAATCATGGAAACTTCTGAGAGGGGTAAGAAAATTTCAAAAATCTATATTGATCCCAAGGCCTTTTTTTAGATCTCCATGGGATAGGTGGGTTGGCTTGAGTTCTTACAGCTTAGAAGTTACAACTACACTAGTTTTCTGATTTTAGTCCGTACCATTCCTGCCAAACTTTCACTGCTCTACAATTAGCTCTAAGTTCCAGCTATGGCAACTTATGGAGCCACCCTCACTATTTCTGTGGGTTTCCTAATTCTTTTTTCCGTAGAAGTTATCACTAGGAAACATGGAAGCAGACTCCATGAGACCATGAGGTAAACTTATAGAGATGTGGAGCAAGCAGTCACATGCATTCCTTGCAGGAAGGCCAGAGGATAATGTCACGTACTTTCTAAGAAAGCACAAGCAAGAGAAATTTCAATTCATCGACTACCTCTAATGGGAAGGACGGGCTCTCTAATTTAAAGTTTAGAGCATGCTCTGGGTTGCAATTGGGACTGTGCCTTGTTGCACACATGGCCAGTACGAAACTTCTAAGCCAAGGACAAAATAGGGGCTTCTTATAAGTGCATTTTTATGCTTCAACATTGATTCTCACAAGCACAAAATCAAAACCAATATAGTGCATGCATGAAATGGGCAGAGCTTGCTACCATTACTGGTTGGCTAGAACAGAGTGTCTCCCTGTTGCTGCTTGTTGCAAATAACAGAGCAATTTGTTTAAGGGAAGACAGGAAGGAATTCTTGGCTGTCGCTGCATCATAATGTGCTTTGAACAGTTGCTTAGGAGGCACCATTCCTAGTTGTAGGTCAATTTCTCTGGTAAAACATTCCTACTGTTCATTAGTTTCCATAAAATAGGTTCAATTCTTCATCCTTTGATAGTTTAATTGGGTTAAGAATGCTTTTGGAGGTGACCCGTTATGCTTCATGAGCTCCTAAAATCTCTTAGGAAGTAGGGTTAACCGTTAAGGTTATTAAAGAGTCCTGAACATTAAACACCCCACGATGTGACCCTGCCCAAACTGTTTGGTATTTTTCTCAACAGGCATTTTGAGAGAAGAAAGAGAAAACCAGTTCCATGGGACCCTGCTTTAATTATCTCATAGACATGCACATTCCTGACAGTGTCTTTCCTCTATTGTCATAACATCTGCTTCATGCTACTGCCATCAACCTTGCCGTGAAGAATAAGTATCCAAATCATTGGAACTCTTTGGTGGTTGACACCTCGGTGTTGCACTACCAGCTTAACAGCTTGGACATATCAAGCCACAAAGAGAATGTGGGCACCTAAGAAGTGTATAATTAAGCTTGAGTATAAGTCTCACCAGCTCCAAAATAAAGGAAGTTCAATCTACATATAGAGGGTGAATGTGAATCTGCTAAGAGGTTGCATCTAAGAAGATTGCAATCCCTGCAGCCCTTCATCAGGCATACTGATTATTGAGCAGATAATGATAAGAACCTTACAGTTTGTTTGAGGGGTTTGTCGTTACATGCAAAATTTTGTGAAACTGAGCCAGGGGAGGTGCCCCCCTCTGCTTCTCTCGTAGCGGCAATAGGAATAGACTCAGATTTTTAGAGGTTGCCTCCAAGTCAATGGCAATCGGGTTTTATTAGTATGTTGCACTCATCTATGATGATGCTAAATCTATTTCTGTTTTTCATGATTTCTGCAAGGACCAATAAAGCATATAATTCTGCAGACACATATTCATGAAATATGTGCAAAACTCAAATATGTACAGAACGCCCAATCCACCATGAGAACATGGATGCCTAATAATCATAGTTTTATCTTTGATCCATTCCCCAGCTCAAAACAATTTATAAAACACAAGATAGAGAATACCTTGGAAAGTACTCAGGGGCTGCTGATATGAGCCGGCCAAAGAAACCAAATGAAGAGTAAAGGGATACAAACACGGTCGCATTGGAATGCCCTCTTGACTGTGCTATTTGTCCCAGATTATTGCTGTAGACGAGCCCCAGAGTTGCCCCACAAAAATACATAAAGAAATACAACCAGAAATCCACACTGCGTAAAAGTTGAGGGACATTATGCTCTTGGCCTAAGCTAGGCTGGGAATGAGACCAAAACAACCGAATTCTTGTGAAGATGTCATTACAAATCTCGGCATTATTATCTGCAAAGTCTCTTTCACCAGCAGAACCTTCATGCACTACTTCACTCCCAAATTCCATTTCATTTTCCTGCAAATCTCTATCTTCATCATTACAGAGAAATTGTTTACCTAACCCGCCATTATCATCTGAAATACTTGAGTAATCTCCTTGCAATCCCATGGTTGCATCCCCGTTCTTTCTCAGACCACGTATATATATGCCTCCAGGTATACATACAGGAGCAACTAACAGCAGCACCATACCTATTGCATACAGTCTGTAGGATGATGTGCTCTTGAAATTCAAAAACTCGTTGACCAGGAGATAAACCCCTAAAAGAACCGCAATGATATTCAAGGTAATGAATGTAGACCTCTCGCCATCTCTTACAGATTCACTTTCAGAATCCTCCATGGAGGGTGATTTTCGGATAAAAACATATGCAATGGAGCAAATTATCAAAGGAAGTACGGCATTTAGTAACAGATACAAGGACTCGTCATCCAGGGAAATGGCCTTCACAATCAAAGTGTATAGTGCTGCTGACAATCCATTGTAGCTCGTCGATATTCCAAGAGCCATTGCTTTTCTTCTTGGAAAGTAGTGAATGCAGATAATAAAACCAATAGTATTAAGCCAACAAATACTGTTCCCAGCTAACAGGCAGAGAAGATAAACCTGTAAATTCAGAACCCCAGAAATAAGTAGGAGGAGGTGGTTGATATACTAATGTGGAACAAAATCCCAATATAGGAATACTACATTGTTGTAGTAAGACTTGTAATTATCATGGAAATCAAACAGATAACAACCACACGCCAAATGAACATCAAGTTAAATAGTGACCACAAGGCACCACACTGAAACTGACTTGTAATTATCATGGACATCAAACAGATAACAACCACATACCAAATGAACATCAAGTTAAAGAGTGACCACAAGGCACCACACTGAAACTGTCAGTAGCAATGTTACTACCAGAGTGAGGGGGAGGCTATCATCAGAGATTTGAATCCTAAAGCTAGAGTTATGGAGGAGACAAGCCAGGATCACATCAAGCCAGGGACTTGCACCCCAAAGCCAGTTACCAGATGAACAAAGCTTAGCAAAAGAGGGCCCAGGCATGACATGGAAATGGTTGGGGATGTTAGCACTAGTAAAATGAGGGAGAATGTTGGTTACATTAACCCAAGGACTTGTATCTCAAAGCCAACATACTGACTTAAAAAACATTTGGTGTGGAGAATGCCTTATAAACCACCTTTATTTCACAATTGCTATGCATGTGGGTCTATTCACTACACACCATTTTAGTAGTAAGAATTGCAATTATTCTGGACATCAAAGAGACAACMACCAAAAGGCACTACACACCATTTTAGTAGTAAGAATTGCAATTATTCTGGACATCAAAGAGACAACAACCACAAGGCACTACACACCATTTTAGTAGGAAGAATTGCAATTATTCTAGACATCAAAGAGACAACAACCACAAGGCACGATGCTGACAGCCATTAGCAGTGTTATTACTGGAACACACTATCACATCAACTGGAAAACTTACACCCAAAGCCAACCTCTGGATTTGCAAAGCTTTTGTGGCAGGTGATGCATTTTAAACCACTTCTATCTCACAGTTATAATCCATGAGCCAAAGTTGGGGCAGATGATTAAATAATATGTCTAGAATAGTTTTCTCAGTGACGAATATTAAAAGCAATTAATATATATATATAAAAGAAAAGAGAGAAATGGTATTCCTAATATCGTGTAGCTTCAGCTCTGGATTTCAAACCTTTACCATATAGATAACATATTAGACAGAGTTAAATGGGAATTACAGAAATTCAATGAAATAAATGGGAAAGGCAGATACACGCATACCTGCCAGTACTTGGCTGATATCTTCTCCGTTATAACCAGCCACTGGACTCCATAACCCACGAGTCCTATGAATGAGGCTATGAACATAACTGCCCAGAGGGGCATACGACGCATTGCATATCCGGCTGTCCATCCGAGCGCCTTTCCCAAGTCCGAAGCCACGGCAAGATTGTTAAGTTTGACCTGGCCAAGCTGCAAAACCTGTTTCAGAGTCGACGAATAGGCAGAGAAATCAAAGTTAGTGCCAGAGCAAGCCTGTATCCATAGCACCCCAACGAGATTCATCCATTTCATGGCCTGCTCTGAGTCCATACTTGTAATATGTTGAGCCTTATGCTGATGAATTCCCCGATTTCTTCTTTGGGCAGATTCCAGATCGACTCGCCATTTTCGGCAGTATAAAGGTGGAGATTTTAATAGATACTCATGTGCGCATCTGTGGTGAACAGAGGATTGAGCAGTTTCTACCACAGGGGGTGCTGGAAGTCGAGAAATCCATGTGCGTATCTGTGGTGACCAGATAATTAAGCAGTAACTGCCAAGGGGGGTGCTTGAAGTCGATGCCCAATCTACAACCCTATATTTTTTTTTAATCAAAGTAAAATTTGTAGTGTATGATATCGAGTGCTCCACGACATGCAAATCTTACGGCGCTAGCCAAATTGACTGCTTTGTTTGACGAAGTGACCACGATACTGAACCAATACAAAGGAGAGTATTAATGCGACAGGAAATCTGGTACGAGCTGCCAGTTTTGTCAACCAACTTTGGGATATAAACCATAAACCATTCGAGTATTGACAATGGCAGTGGCAAGCCCAAAAATTCTTCCACACTGCGTATTGTACCCAACAGACAATTTTAAGTATTTTGAATAGGAGTTGGTTAGTTGTTTGACAAAATGATTTTTTTAGTTGGAATCTGGCCATATAAATTTACATGAATCACTATTTTTTGTTGTTCAAAATTCATTTTTGAATCTAAAAATAGATTTAACATGCTAAAAAATCTAAAGATACTGGATTATATAGAAATAATCATTCAAATCCACAAATCCAACAATTTCTCACTTAAAAATCTCTAGAAAAAATCATCATTGAATAGAATCTTTAGCCTATATTTAAGTAAGTAATATTTATTTGATCATTTGATCATATTTAATATGTTGATTTAGAAATCTTTTGGTGCAATTTATACACAAATGTATAGACTTAATTTATACACAAATGTATAGACTTGAAGTAAACTTCAACGGAATAGAACGTCAAATGACTTTAAATGGCAGACGGGCTTGTGGATGTAAAAAATTATATATTTTTTAATATAATTGTGTAAATTTAAAGGACGTCAAATGACTTCATAAAAATGTTGATTTTTTTAACCAACACCCCTATAGATTTGAATTGGTTACTAAGCATTAAACATTATAATCATATTTTAGGATCTTTAAATCAATTTAAAATCTTGAAAAATAATATGAATAATTTTTTTTAAAATATTTTTAATTTATTATCAATATTTTATAAATAATAAATCAATAATTAAGATAAAAGTGTTGATATATATTTAATAATAAAATTTGGTTAATATAAAAAAACAAAGCTAAGGGATTAATTTAAAATTATTTTATTAGTATTAAGTTTGAATCCCCTTGTATTGGGTATAGTAGTTTATGGGTAAGGTATGTTATGCATAATTATGTGTAAATTATTTAATTATTTGTGCACGTCCAATAAATTAATTATGCATAATAAATAGCTTTGTAATTATCCATTGTAGTGGACTTATTAAGACCAAGTTTATTTTCATCTATCCATATATAAATAGATTCCAAATTTAAGTAAGCTTAACTTGGATAATCCTTTACTTATGACCTAGTTAACTAAAAATAAAAGAGTGGATTGCATACAAGCATTTGCTCTATAAATAAAGGACATGAGTCCTCAATGCACAAGAAGAGAGTTGATACCCATTTCTTCCATGGATGTTTCCCTTTGGAGGGTTTTACTTCATGTATCCCATGTCATTTGTGAGTTTGTTGTTATGTCATGACCCTATGGCCATGTGCAATATTGAACATGGTAGTAGAGCAGTTTTAGGGTAGACTATGATTCTTTAACATGCTAGATCATTGGTTTTTGCAAATCGGTCACGTGGGCACCTTTAAGATCCAAACATTTTGGTGTCTTTTTGGAACAATTTGAGTGTGTTGTTGATTCTGAAGTGATCAAATTAGCCATGAACTTTTCTCATTTCGCAGAAATTGACCTTCAAATGCTCCATATTTGCTCATTTTCTCAATCACATAATCATTTGTAAGTCTCATTTTTGACAATTTTTAAATTAAAAAAAAATGAAACTTATTAAAAAATCAACTTTTTTTACTATGTTTCTGCTTATTACAATGTTGGTTTTGATTTTTTTGTGGCCTTGGATATATTTTTTTCTAGTCGGCCCCTCCATTTTCCAAAAGTCTCACCCTTTGACCCATGTCGATTTCCTTTGGGAATGGTCCTTACCATCGTACTTCCTTTGTTGTTAGTGCCTCCCCCTTTTTTGGCACCTTCCCTTTACTACCAATGGGCATTCCCTCCTTTATAGTTGTCATGATCCAAGTGGATATTGGTGGCCACTCACCTCTTGCACTAACTCGACACACTTCTCCATCTTGGCAGTTTTACTATGATTTTGTAGGATTTTGGGTCCTAAACTTCTGGGATGGTTTTGAGGCCCTAAACAATGTTTTGTGGGAAATTTCAGGGCCTGGGTTTATCGTCAACTAGGTTTCTCTTCAATACACCTAAGCCATGTTGCAATATTGTAGTCCTTTGTTAGAGTTTTCCAGCAAGCTACTATGCACGCCAAATAAAGATTGTATGTGAAAGTTGTGCTTCGAGGAAGTTGATGTAGAAACTAGCCACCTCGGGTCCAAAAACACCTTTTTGGTGCTTCACCTCCTAGGGTTAGGGTTTTGGACCTTTAGAGTTCTTTTTTATGTTAAAACTCCATCCTTTTGGCCTCTTGTATTAATTTTTTGCAAATAAGTGTAGCCAACATCTCTCTCTCTTTAAAGATAAGATACCACCATTCTAGCAAATTTGTGTTCTACAATATTCCTTTCTTTTATTCATTATTAGAAGTTGGGTTTTCACTGCATTATTGTGCTCTTCATTTTATTCCTATGTGTGTTTCATTTTGTTCCCTATACAATCTAGATCAGTGATATCATAGCAATATGCTCCTTTTTTTTTCTCGGTGCATGTCCTCGACGAGGTCAGGGTATAGAGAGTTGCGTATCGAGCTAGTTGCACTAGGAGACAACCGCTTTTGTCAGCCCAAGTGACCTCCCATGGTGAGGGGAAATCTAAATGAAGGAGCAAAAGTTATTATCAATATGTTGCTCGAGGAATCCTATGTGCGACAGAGGAACATGATGATGGAAACTTTATCCAAATCCATGAATGAATGTGGACGACGAGTGAGGCACCTTAAAGAAACATCCATTCTGTAGGTGCAAAACCCTTCACAGTATAAGTTAACTTTGATATACCTTTATTTGAAGGATAGATAGATGCAGATGCTTTGGATAAATGGTTAAATCTTTTAAAGGGTTATTACTTTGTTCAAAAAAATTCCGACACTGAAAAGATCACCTTCATGCTCCTTAAAGCCCTTCCCCATGTCAAAGATTCGTTGAAAATTTATTGGGAGAAACATAACAAAGATGAATCTATAAAATTTAGGATAGGACCCACTTGGACGACCTTTCTTGATGCCCTCAAGGAGGAATTTTTCCCTATTGGAAGCTATGATGACCAATACATGAGATGGACAACTCTGTGTCAAGAGCAATACTAGACAGTGTCAGAGTACACTAACAACATCTTCCATACCTTATGCTCAAATATAGGTACCAAAGACTCCAAGAAGCACCTAGTTTTGAAGTACCGCAACAACCTACATAGGTACATCAAAGTAGATATGGATTTCTTGGACATGTCCTCACTGGGAACTACTTATCGATATGCTATAAAAAATGAGAAGAAATTTAATTAGTAGAATAAGAGGGAGTTTGGGTTTGAAAATTTGCCACAATAGAAGTATGGTAAAGGTAGACCTAACTCACAATACAAGGGACAAAGTAGGGAGATCCAACCTCGATATAACTAGTCCAAATCGTAGGGAAAGAAGGGTAATAAAATTCGAAGAATCACACTAGAAAGTGGTGTGAGTTCCACAAAATCCCATGGAAAAACACTAATGAATGTTGCTCGAAATAGTCATTGTTGGCCAAGCTTAAAGAGAAAGATTTAGACCCTAAATTGGACTCTGATTGAAAACAGGATAAGAGAAAGTAGATCATTGATGCAAAACCTAGTGCTACCATCGTAACCATAAAGATCCAACTAGACGAGTCAAAGGACCTTTAGGTGGGGAGTGCCTCTTCTATTCACATATGTGGATGAAGCGAACCACACTACATTTCATTGTTGACAGTGGGAACCAAAAAAACCTAATATCAACTAAGGTCGTCAAGAGATTGAAGTTGTCGACAACACCACACCCCCAACCATTGGTTGGTTGAGCTAGGGATGAGACCTTCACGTCAACCAGTAGTGTCGTCTATCCTATGACATCAATCCCTTCAAAGATGTGGTACTATGCGACGTTTCCCCACTCGAAGTTTGTGATGTTCTTTTAGGACAACCCTATATGTGGAAATGTCATGTTGTTTATGAGTCCCAACCCCGTAGTGTCATTATCACTTTGGGAGGTCAACCCTACAAGGTACCAAAGGTAGTTATGACTACTACAATTTCATTGATCTCAACAAAAAAATGCCGAAAGGTAATATCTCAAACTGTAAAGTTTGTCCTCTTCATGGTTTGGTCAAAAGGTGAAAATAAGGTCACCGCAGAAGCACAAGATCTCTCTACACAGGAGAAGTGGGTGAAAATGATTGTAAAGGAATATAGAAACATAGTCGCCTCACCTATAGGGGTTCTTGTAACATACCCGACCACCAAGGTCAGGCCACACTACATCAAAATTCACTTCTTGAACCAATTTTGAATTCTGATAACGATTAATTACTAAATAAGCATGAAAGACTCACATGCAATAATCAAGATTCATGCTACAATATAAAAGAAATAAACAATATTCCATGCACAAAAATAACCAACAAGCATGCATATTATAAAAATCAATATCAGAGATTATAATTAAAACACAATAGAAGTAAATATACAAACATAGAAACCCATGACAGAGAGAACGTATCTTAAACAAAATCAATCACCAACTGGATACAGACCAAGGATGTTCCACCCAACCACATACATTGTTGTTCCAAGTCTCAACAACAGGTCATCCCTAAGCCAGGGCTATGAATCCACAAGGATGGGTCCAGAGTGACACTCGGGTTCCCAAACAAGTCAGCACTCAAGCTCTCACAGGGTTCTCCACAAACAACAATCCGAAGTATACTAACTCTCTTCTCTCCATCATGCACAACCCAAAGAAAATGAACTTCGTTCATTGACACACACTCCCTCAGGATGTCCACCTCTTTCTAGGGCTCTAGTGCATCTAGTCAAGAATCTCCATGCCGAGACTCTCAAGATTCACAGTTGTGAGCAATGTTTATCACATGCACCAAATCATGGCTAGAATACACCAACAATTACTACAACGAGTCAACAATGGCTTATTTCCCAACAATTCATTTTTAATTCCAAAGCCAAGACCAAGAATGAATGAGGAATAATGAATAAGAAACAATGAATGAAGAGCAAAAATGAAGAGTGAAACCCCAAACAAGCCACAAGAGGTGTTTATATAATTACATGAAATCAAGAACCACCTGGCATTTTCCTCAAGAAGCTCATGTAACCACTTCTTTCTCTCTAAAATTCCAAGGTGGGTAAAAAAATAAATAATAAAAGACTATGCCCTTTTAGCCCATCTCTCATGGAATCATAGCCCCCTATAACTCTTGTCCTTTTATGTCGTGCAACCAATGATGTATTTTCTTATTTGCAATGTTCAAAGTATTACATTTCCTAGGCACTCCGACCTCTTTTAATTGTTTAGGCACTCCATCCTTTCATCAAATAAACAAAATACATTATTAATATGGGGACTCAAAATCGGGGTATCACAGTTCCTCTGCACTGTCAAGTCAAACATCCCATTGACTTGATACTTGGTGCTCCCTTACCCAATGGTCCAATATATAGATGCCCTCTGTGAGGAGATAAAGCATCAAATTCATGAGCTCATCTGAAAGGGCCACATTCGACCAATATTCTTTCCTTGTGGAAGCCCAGTTGTGTTGGTGCAGAAGAAAGATGGCACATGGTGACTCTGTATTGATTATAGAGACTTGAACAAAATCATTGTCAAGAATAAATACTCAATCCCTTGGATTGATAGTCTTCTTGATCAACTTAAGGGTGCCAGTTTCTTTAGTAATATTGATACAAAGTCAGGATACAATCAAGTTTCGATAGAACAAACTAATGTATGGAATACAACCTTCAAATTTAAAAAAAATAACCTTTTTGAGTGGTTGGTCATGCCTTTTGGATTAACTAATTCTCCAACAACATTCATGAGGATGATGGATGATATCTTACAAATGTTCACAAACTCTTTTGTGGTCGAATATTTGGATGGCATCCTCATCTTCATTCGGACCTGGGTAAAACATTTGCAACACATTCAATAATTCATGAGCACCCTGTGGCAACACAAGTTATACACCAATATGGAGAAATGTCCATTTGGCTACATGAAAATAATTAAATACTTAGGATACATCATGGGTGAACATGGGGTGCATGTGGACCCAACCAAGATCCATGTCATTCACGATTGGCCAGCCCCGATGAGTCTGACAAAGCTCCACATCTTCTTGGGTCTCACCAACTACTACTGTAGATTCGTGTTGGAGTTATCTCGTATTGCTTGGCCCCTAAGTCAAGTGAACAAAGGTGGATCTAAAGCCAAGTTTTCCTAGTCTTAATCATAGTAATAAGCATTCCAGGATTTGAAACATTGCCTCTGCACCGCACCAGTCCTCATGTTTCCATACCTACAACAACCATTTGAGATTGAGATAGATGTATCTAACTATGTTATCAGTGCAGTCCTCACTCAATACACACATCTAGTGTCCTATCACACTGATATGTTATCTGATGTTGTTTGTAGATATCCCACCTATAACAAGGATATGCACTCCAATGTGTAGGCACGCTAACAGTGGAAGCATTATATTCTAGGAAAGAGCCTTAGTCTTAGGTTGGTGACAAGGTATGGTTGAATTTGTAGAAAGAGCGCCGCATAAGCCCCCATAGGAAGATCATACCACTTTTTATGGGCCTTCACCATCATAAAGGTTGTGGATGAAAATGTTTTTGAATTAAGTATTCCTCTTTTCCTTGGCTTGCACCCAATATTTAATGTGGAGCTGCTTTATCCATATTTCCCACCTTTGTTGGACACCTTGGAGGTGGCTGAGGAATTGACCCCTATAGAACTCAATCCCAACTACCTTGAGCATGCTACAGTGGATCGAATCATGGAAACCAAGATGATGGGAACCCGCCAGTAGAACATACAACTCTATCGGGTTGTCAAAGCAGGGTAGCTTCTTCAACAAGGAAAATGACTCACGAAGATCTAAATTCAACAAAACATTCCCCATCTATTGCGGGAACTTGACACAATGGGGATCGTTTCTTCCTAGGGGGGGAGGACTGATCCAAGTGGATATCGATGGCCACCCACCTCTTCCACTAACTCAACATAGTTCTCCATCTTGGAATTTTATTATGACTTTTTAGGATTTTCTGGGTCCTAAATTTCTAGAGCCGTTTTGAGGCCCTAAATAATGTTTTGTGGGAAATTTCAGTGCATAGGAAACTCCTTGACAAAGCTGAGCCATGTTGAAATATTTTAGTTCTCAGTTAGATGTTTCCAATAAGATATTATGCATGCCAAACATAGATTGTATGCAAAATTTGTGCCCTTGAGAAGTTGATGTAGAAACTAGACACCTTGGGCCCAAAAATATATTTATGGTGCTTCACCTCCTAGGGTTAGGGATTTAGAACTTTAGGGTTGTTGATTTATGTTAAAAGGCCATCCTTTTGACCTCTCATATTATCATTTTGTGAATGAGTGTAGCCTACATCTGTCTCTCTTCAGAGATAAGCTAGCATCATTCTAGCTAGTTTGTGTTCTACAATATTCCGTTATTTTATTCATTAATAGAAGTTGGGTTTTCACTGTATTACTATGATCTATGGTATATTTCTCTATGTGTTCCATTTTTTCCCTATACAATCCAGATTAGGTCATCCCTTCCACTACCCATTGTTTTGGGCTATGCATTAAACTACCCACCAACATTGCTTTGACTCCACCCTAGCACCCTTCCTTGTAGGTTGTGGCTTCCTCTTGAGAACTACACCCACTAATTTGTCACACCCTTTGATTATAGTCTCTCCTTTGAAATTTATGTGCTCTTCTCCTTAGACCATGTCCCACCCTTTTTCCTTGGGTTGTAGTCTATTTTTGGAACAACGACCCCCTCCCACTCCTCATTTGGACTAGTTCATGCCTCTCTCCATGTTGGACTCACCCTCCCAAATCGAATCCATGACATCAAAACCACATGCATCCCCTCCATGTGGCATCCTAGTCACTACACATAATTAGTGCTACCCCATGACATTACTCCTTATTGCCACATCAACAATGCAACCCCAAATCAATGACACATGACATCATTAGACACTGCCACATCAACATTTTAGCCCAATTTGTATACAAATCTTCTACCTAATTAGTGCATAGTGGAGGTAGAATTAGATTGTACAATCAATTCCATGCGACCCACTTAGAGATTGCCACATGGCACTTCAAGACTCTTGTGAGGATTCACACTTGAATTTTGGAGGCAAATTTCAAATTAACATAGCTTTTCCATTTGGACTTAGATTTGGGTGTCATTTTTTCATGTTGTGTATTTTTAAGTCCTCTACATATTGGCATACATGATTTTAGTTTATTTTAAATTTGTTTCAGTGAAAGTGGATTTTTTTTTTTAAATATTTGTATAGACATGCAAGGCTCAAGCTTGGTTTTGTATCTTTCTAAGGGCTTAGCTTCCTCATACAGGCTCAATTTTGACTTGCAATTTTTCTTTCTAATTTAGCTATTTTTTTGAGATCTACACGGTGCTTTAGGTTATTTTAGCTAATCTTACACTCTATTTTCTCATTTTCCGAAATGGCTACTTGTAACCCTCATGAGGTTCGATTAACTAGTACAAATTACTATTCCTAGAAATCCTACAATGGGGACCTACTCAAAAGTAAAGGCTTGTATCAAATCACTCTTAGTTTAGATGTTGCACCACTTTATAATGAGAAACATAAAATGGCTAAATCATAATGATGAAGCAAGGGGCCTTGTTGGCATTTCAATCTCTAAAAATATGAAATTCCATATTTAGTCCCTTGACACACCACATGAAGTATAATCACTATTTCACTAAATTTGGATTAATATCGCAGAATCTGGACTAAAAGAGTATGAATTTTGATTATGAAAGTATCAATATTAACCATTCTAAAGTGCAAAATTGGGTTCTAAAAGTGGAAATATTGGTTTTCAAAAGTGTGATTTTCAATTCCAAAAGTGTGAATTTTGAACCCAAAAATTGTGATTTTCGATTCCAAAGCTGTGGTTTTTTATTCCAAAGATGCAATTTTTTATTTGAAAAGTGTGATTTTCGATTGCAAAAATGTGAATTTTGAAACAAAAAAATTGTCAATTTTGATCCAAATATGTGAATTTTGATTCCAAAAGTGTCAATATCTAATTTCTATAATGTGTATTAGGACTTTTTTTCTTAATATCTAAATCCAAGATTAATGTACAATTATCAACATATTATTTTTGCATGTGCATGCATAATATCACTATGACATCCATTGCTAAATATATCGATATTGAAAATATGCAATAAATAAAAACAAGAGACAACATTTATTGTATTCCACAATTGTACTTTTTAATAAATATTTAAGACAATGACACTCAAATAAAATCTCATTCATCAACATCACTCCACTTCCAACATTATGCTCCATCTATTCTTGCCGTGCCTTAATTTTTTCAAGGCCCTTCTAGGTGTTTTTATTTTCTTTCATATACATCTTTCTCTTGATGCCCATGCCCATATGATGATATCAAATCAATGAACATATTTTCTTTCAAACTGACAACCCATTGTTGTTTTTTTATTTAAACAATTTTTATACAATTCTTTGTTAACCTTTGATGTTCCAGTTGGCTTCCACTATTGAACCTCTACTTTGTAAGACTTGATAGTAGCATATGGATCTTGGTATACACTTCCCTTTGCCCTACCCAACCATATCACACAATCTTTCTTTGGTGATTGTACTATGGGAATTTGTCCGTCTACAACATCATTCTTTGGAGAGAATGGATCTCTTGGCTTGTTACATAGAGGTCCAATGGATCAATCCTCAATTGTGGGGGCATTTTCTCTCAAGTTCACTTCCTTAACTTCGTGTGAGGACTGTATACGAGAATTATTTCTTATTTCCTACATTGTAGATGGCCATAAATTAGTTGCTGAGAGCTTAATGTTGTGAAAGGGAGTGTCCAAAGCTTTATATATAGTCTCTCTATAAATTATCTAGTGATGCCAATATTGTTCCCATCCCTTATCAATCTCTTTCTTCTAGAATGAAATATATGTTTCTAATCCCTTTTTTATTTCATCCATATTAGAATGTCTTTGTACATGTAGATTTAACAATTGAGGCTACCCCATTGGTAAGTTTGAACCGCCATCGGGAAAAGAATGCCACATATTAATAGGAGTTGACCACTTTTCATCCCAAAGAGAGGCTTTATATTGCATAATAGGCCTAGAATCAATGATCTAGAACTTGAAGAACTAGGATCCTTTAATACCAAAGATCTTGGAGTTACCATCCAAAAAAGGTGGTTCCATAAATCTCTTGAAGTAAAAAAAACATTATTTAAATATGGGAAATAGGAATTGTGATCCTCACATGTCCTATAAGTGTCCATCATCTTTGGTAGAAAAAATATGTCTTTTCACATTATTTTCATTGTTAACCTCCCATAAGTTCCATCTACGTATTCATGTGTGTGTCACACAGGAGGAATCCAATTTCAACAATGCAAAAACACCTCCTTTTGTGTTTAAAGGGATAAAAATGAAAATACATAGTGATTATTGTTATCGCCCACATAATTATCCATTTGTAGCAACAATATTGGTGGCAAGTTCCTATTTGACTTTCAAAAGTTTGTATTATCAACACTTATCTCATGGACTTTCATATCATCTCCAAAAATGAAAGACTGAAGTGGTCGAATCCCCTAGTCTTGTGTCCATGTATAAGCATACCAGTTAAAGAAATGGGAAGATTCATGACATTACTAATAGTCTTTGCCTTCTTACCCAACCTTGGTATAATAGTGTTTGACTTATCGATCTTGTCATGCATAATGATCAAGTAAGTTCTTAGACTCTTCTCTTAAGATAATATGTGAGAATAACACATATGGTGGCAACCTATAATATAGTGATTATGGGTTGTCAGAATTGCTCACAACCATTCTACTTCAACTAGATTAGTGGTGGCCCTAAGCTTTTTCATGATTGAAGTAAAATCATTCCACCTTGCAAATAAGTTGTTCTTCATGATTCCAATGTATGGGAACTAAATTCTCATTACATTGTTGAAATTGAATTGTGACACGAGAGAAAGACCAATTTATCGGATGTCTTCATTAGCCATATTGCAAAGAAAAATATGGGACATTAAATGGAAATGATTTGAGTGGTGCCCTTGTTCCATATTGACTTATTGAATGTGTTAGATGTAGAGCCTTATCTAAAATTTTGCTCCACATTTGTATTAATATTGACTACTATTGCAATAGTATTTGATATACATTTTTTCAATCCACTATTGTCATTTACAACCTTTAGATCACCATTTATAGGCATATTCTTATAATGGTAGAAAGTGTTCATACCGAGAGGGGGGTGAATCGATATCAAGTACAATTTAACACCTTTTGCAATTTTATTTTCAATCAAATAATGTATCCAATATACAATAAAGAGTAGTAAAAGAAATACACAATGCACAATAGATATATGTGGAAATCCACTGAATGGTTTTCTTATATAATAAAAGATTTCATTCAAAGGAAGCTACAACTTCCAATATTCTCCAACTCCAACTGGAAGGAGGGTCCAATCCCCTAATTTACAGGCTCCAACCCGAAGGAAGCTCCAACTCCCTATATTCTCTGGCTCCAGCTAGAAGGAGGCTACATCCCCCTTTCCTTACCCCTTCCTTCCACCCTTGAATATATAAGAGAAAATCAACCTTAACATAGAATGTCTAGGTCCACATGTAAAATCCAACAATCACATAAAAACTAATAATGATGCCAAAGATTATTCAAGACCAATTTGCTACTTGAACACCTTCTGCAATTATTTGCTAGCTATTCAGTTTACAAAGAGCCTCATGTGACAGATACTGGGCAACTAGAGGGGCCTCACATGATGAGACTAGGTCCACCTGTGAGGGCCTCATGGGACACTATATACTCAACCAACGAGGGTCTGCTCAATTAGGTTTTTTCATAAACCCTTCTCCTTTTGAAGCTCAAAAAATTCCGTCCTTCACGCTCCTTCTCTTCCTCGGATCCTCTACACCATACTTACTAAAATATCACATTCTTCATTGATGACTTGATCAAATGGGAGGTTGTTTGATGTGTATTTATATTGTTTCAAGTAACTCCTTTACTTTCTTTGGGGTCGACCTGTAATTTCTTATTTTCACTTACTTTATTTAATTTTAGGGCTGACTTGTAACTTCTTGTTTGAAATTCACATGATCATCTTCAAGAGATCATATCTCCTCAAACGTGAGGAGCCACGTGGCATGGAACCTATCATTGGAAACAGATTGATGATGGATATCAATCCATGGATTTTCTACATGCATTTTCCATGTCCTTCATTCTCTTTTTCTTCAACCAATTTGTGGGGCTTCTGAACTTCTTCTAGGTTTGACATCAATGACAACCAAATTTCCAACAATCTACCCCTTTTTCATTGATGGAAACACTCATACTCCATACTACCCCTGTCATCATGCTCCTAATATTTCTCTCCCCATTTTACATCATTGGAAAAGGGTGACTCTTTCCTTTGGGGATGCTCCCCCTGAACACATGGTGCTCAATAACACTTCTCCTTTCTTTTTTTGTCTTCTTATCCTTTCTTTATTTGTTATGGTCCTTGGAGCTCTTTTGTGTGATTTCAACTTTGTTTGTCTTCTCTTTATATATGATGTATATGTTATTTTGTATTCTTTTTGATATTTCAACCAATCTTCTCGGGCCTTCTTCTTTGATTTCACATCTTCAGGAGTCAAACTTAATATTGTATTTATGATCACATATTTTGCTGGCATTGAGGAGGTTATTCTTTAGATCTTCAACTAGTAGGACATTTTATTCTTTTACATTTTCAATTCCAAGATTTGCTACACCTTTTCCAAGTATTTTGACAGAGGAGTCATCTCCAAATGCAACACTGCCACTTTTTCTTTTATTTAAGATGATGAATTTTTTTTGGTCCCCAGTCATGTGTGTTGAGCACCCACTATCTATGTACCATTCATCTTCTTCTTTATCTTCAATGATCAATGCTATTACACAATATTCCTTGTTTGGATTCTCTTTCCATCTCCATGTTGTAGTTGGTTTTATGATAGGATCATCTTCTTTCATATCTGTACAATCTCGTGCTTTGTGACCAAGATGATTGCATTTGTAGCATACAATATTTTGATCCATCAATGGATCAAATGGATTGTAATTTATGTTGACAAATCCATAAGCATTTCCAGATCTATTTTTTACATGATCTTCCATTGGATATCTGTAATCAATTATTTTTCTCATATAGTTGTTTCTTACATTGATTTTGCAGAGAATTTCTTTGTGTCCAAAGTTTCTGCAAGTATAACAATGACCAAGAAAAATATTCTCATACCTGATAGGAAGTGATTTTCTTGGTGCTTCACGCCTTCTGAATTTTGATCTTCTGTTCTAGGTGTTATTTTTGTAATGTTCTTCAACTCCCTCTTGATTGTTCTCATACCTGGTAGGAAATGGCCTTCTTGATGTCTCACCCCTTCTGAATTATGATCTTTTGTCATGTTCTCATTGTTCTTAAATTTTTTCTTCATTGTTGATTCCACTTATTAAGGCATTTGCATATCTTCTATAATTTACTTCATCTTTCTTGTCCTCTTTATCTGTGTTTGTAGTCTCCAAACTGTTATCATATCCAAGTCTCATCTTATCGGTAGGTGATCTCTGATTGCTAAGAATTTCATCTAGCCTTTCCGTACTTCTTCCAAAATTTTCCAACTTTTCCATTGTCAACATTATCTCTTTTGTTGTGTGATCCAATTCTGATTTTAATTTCTCATAATCTTTTAATTGCTCCTTCAAGTTTCTAATTGTGTTTTCAAGCTTATGATTCTCTTCTTCACAATTTTCCAATTTGTTTCTCAACTCTCTATTTTTTTTTATGAGCTTGCTATTTTCATTTTCAGCATGCTTTAATTTTTCAAGATTTTGATCATCTTCTTGTTCACCTTTTGTGATGTATTTGCCTCCCCAGAAAGAGTCAAAGCTTGTTTCTTCATCGGACTCTTCTTCAAAATTGTTTTCTTCTATTTCAGAATTTTTTTGGTCATCATTATGAGTTTCTTGGGTTATGAAAATAATTTCTCTTACATCCATTTCTTCTCCACCGTTTTCATATGAAGAACTATCGTCCTCCTTGGAAAAAATGTTTTTTTATTGTGGAAGATTTAATTTTCTTCAAAGGGACATTTATTAGTATAGTGTCCTATTCATGGAAGATTTTATTTTCTTCAAAGGGACATTTCTTAGTATAGTGTCCTATTATACCACAATTAAAACATTTAAATGGTAACGTACCTTTGTATTTGTCGGTTTCCATCTTGAGATTTATTACAAAATGTGCTTCTTCTTCATATGAATCATCTCCTGATCTTTCTTCTACCTTGTGCTCCTTGTTCCTTGTTTTCTTCATCACTTTAAAATATGCTTCTCTATTTAATTGTCCATTTTCTATACCTATTCTCATTTCATATGTTGTGAGGGACCCATGTAATTCATCCATTGTCATTTTGGTCAAATACCTATTTTATTCAATGGTCGAGACCTTGGCATCATACCTCAAAGGAAGTGATATCAACACCTTTTGTACAACTAAGGATTCATCAAGTTCTTCTCCTAATCCTCTGATGGCATTGAAAACTTCATCTACTATGAGTAAGTAGGTTGCAATATCTTCCTATTCATCCATTTTCATAATTTCAAACTCTACTCTATGTCATTGAAGCTTGACCTGCTTGAATTTCACATCGCCTTCATAGATATTTTTAAGTTTATCCCATACCTCTTTAGTTGTGTCACAACCCATCACCTTGCTAGAGAAAATTGGTATTAATCCACTTAAAATAACATGCCTAGCCTTTGAATCACAACTCATTAATTTCTTCTCATTTGGATCGGTTGTAGCATCTTCTAGAAATTCATAACCATTGACAACCAAGAGCCATATATCCACTCCTAAATCTATCAAGTAAGTGTGTATTCTATTGCTCCAATATGCATAATTGTTTCCGTAAAAAAATGGAATCCCATTTGGAATGTGGCCTTCCATTTTTTCTTATGATCTTCCTTCCAGTGATTAGACTATTCTAAAGGAAACCTGTTATGATACCAATTGTTGATACTGAGAGGGGGCTAAATCGGTATCAAGTACAATTTAACACCTTTTACAATTTTATTTTCAGTCAAATAATGTATCCAATATACAATAAAGAACAGTACAAAAAGTACACAGTGCAAAATAGATATATGTGTAAATCCACTGAATGGTTTTCTTATATAATAAAATATTCCATTCAAAGGAAGCTCCAACTTCCAATATTCTCCAACTCCAACTGGAAGGAGGCTCCAACCTGAAGGAAGCTTTGACTCCCTATATTCTCCAGATCTAACCGAAAGGAGGCTACATCCCCCTTTCCTTTCCCCTTCCTTCCACCCTTGAATGTATAATAGAAAATCAACCTTCACATAGAATGTCTAGGTACACATGTAAAATCTAACAATCACATAAAAACTTGATAATGATGCCAAAGATTCTTCAAGAACAATCTGTTGCTCGGAAGTTGTTCAGTTTACAGAGAGCCTCGTGTGACAGATATTTGGAAACCAACAAGGCCTCGCATGATGAGGCTAGGTCCACCCGCGAGGGCCTCAAAGGACACTATATACTCAACCAATGAGGTACTACTCAATTAGGTTTTTTTAGAAAACCTTTTTCTTTTTCATCTCCAAAACTTTCGTCCTTCGCGCTCCTTCGGTTCCTCGGATCTGCTACATCAGACTTATTAAAATATTACATTCTTCATTGATGACTTGATCAAATGGGAGGCTATTTGATGTGTATTTATATTGTTTCAAGAAACTTCTTTACTTTCTTTGGGGTTGACCTGTAACTTCTTATTTTCACTTACTTTATTTAATTTTAGGTTTGACTTGTAACTTATTGTTTGCAATTCACATGATCATCTTCAAGAGAGCATATCTCCTCAACCATGAGAAGCCACATGGTGTGCCACCTATCGTTGGAAACAACTTGACGAGGGCTATCAATCCATGTAGGTTCTACATGAATTTTCCATGTCCTTAATTCTCTCTTTCTTCAACCAATCTGTGGGGCTTCTGAACTTCTTCTAGGGTTGACATAAATGACAACCAAATTTCCAGCAGAAAGTGCTTATTTTTATTCCATGAAATTTAAACCATGCATTTTGATAGGCATATACTATGTCAAACTTCATTTTAAGGAGAGTTCTCTTATCCTTTTCTCGTTTTTGGCAATAGGGGAATTTGATGCTAGAGAAATAATATAAAGTCTCTTTTTGAATTTTCATTCATGCGACACACCTTCTTATTACCCTAATCCATTGATTGAAATGGATATTTTGAAATAAAAAAACTTGTAGAACAAAATGCAGTGCCCATTTTTGCATAGAGTCAATTTTCATCAAATGTTTTTACATATATTGTGCTCAAC
>SNQJ01S0022413.1:0-15038 GCA_010110895.2 Picea sitchensis | reverse complement strand
TGGGTACATGGTTGAGACAAGTAGTTGATGAGTTGACACATACATGAGGTGTATAGTTGATGATGTTGGTACATCTTGATGAGTCATAGTTTATGTTTATTTGATGCATGATTGGTACATATTTGGTGCATGGTTGATGCACTTGTTGATGGTATAGGTTGAGGTACAGGTTGGTGCATGGTTGATGCACTTGTTTATGGTACATGTTGATTGCATGTTGTTTATGGTATAGGTTTATTGAAGGTTGTTTGGTGCAGGTTGATTGGTATAGGTTTACAACAGTATATCTTACAGTGATAGTGTGATAGTGGTTCCATCATTCTATATCTACAACAAGGAGGTTGGACGAGGCAAGGATAGATGGTTGTAGCCACCTTCCAGTTGTAGCCGAAAAACATAGGGGGTTGTAGCCTCCTTCTGGTTGTAGCTAGAGAATTGGGGAGTTGGAGCTTCCCTCAGGTTGTATCCTGAGAAACTAGGGGGTTGGAGCCTCCTTCCTGTTGTAGCTGGAAAACAAATGAAGTTGGTGCTTCCAATGAATGTAATTCTTAAAGACATATAAGAAAAAACATTCTGTGGTTTTCTCCCACTTTGAGTTTCCACGTAAAAACACGGGTGTACTGTGTATGTGTATGATTGCTCATTTGTTCATTGTTTATTTACTCTGAAACTATTGGATGATAATGCTACATTGATATAACACTTTAATTTTATGGTTAAAAAGGATTATATTGCTCTATTACTGATTCACCCCTCCTCTCAATAATACAACAATTGGTATCAGAGCAGGTTCCTTCAGGAAATAGTTTAACCACTGGAAGGAGATCATGGATTATTACGAAAATGGAGTACCATTGTTTAATGGTCAGAATGGTTTAAGGTATGAGCTATGGAGTGGAAGGACGAAAGTATTTTTACATGCACAAGGGTATTATATTTGGCTACCAGTTGTTACAGGATATGATAGTTCAAAAAGGGCAAAGACTGCAACCAAGAAGGAATTGAAGAAGACTAAAAAAATAGCAATGGATTTCATCTGGGAAGGATTACCTAATCCGGTAAGAGAAAATGTTGTTAAATGTTTATTAGCCAAAGAACTTTGGGATAAGTTACATGATATATATTCACCACCCATCGCAGATTTAGAAAATGCCAAAGAAGATGCAGGTACAGATCAAGAAGAAATATGTTCACCATGTCAAATAGATTCAGAAGATGAAGAGTACATAATCAACAAAGGTGTGTTGTTGTTCTTTAATTATGAAGAATGCGAACATCTTGAAATAGAATTCCATGAAGGAAATGAGACAGAAAAACTAATTGAAAAAGAAGACAATTATGAAGAAGAATTGATCAGTGCTTTAGATGAACTAAGAAAAGAAAGAGAATAAAATAAGTCACTGAAGAAAGAATTGATGAAACAAAAGGAAAGTGCTCACGTTTTTGAAGAATTCCAATAGGTCATCAAGAACTTAAGAACTCAGCTAGAAAAAGCTAGAAAGATTGAAGAAAATCTTAAAGATCAAAAGCAGTATTTGGAAGCCAACATAGCAGCACAGAAGGAAGAAGCAGAAATGAGAGAAAATATATTGACATAACATATTAAGGAAATAACTAACGATCTAAACCATCTTGAGGCAAAGTTTGGTCAAGAAGAGAAAGGACTTGAAGAAGAAATAATCACATTAAAAATCTATCTTGAAGAAGAGAAAAGAACAAAATAAGTCACAAAGTCCTAGATAATGAAGAAAGAAGAATAGGTTGAGAAGCTCGAAGAAGAAGTTGTCACATTGAGAAGTAAAATCGTCAAGCTCAACAAGAACATTGACGAGACAAAAACATCCACATCAGTTATAGAGAATGAAGAGAAGCACTCTAGGTTGCTAGAAAAGAATAATGAAGAAAATATAAAGAATTATGTAGAAGTACTCAAAGGAAGGAATCATGGTCAAACCAAATCTAAGAAAACTAGAAGCTTCAATCATGATCAGTCAAGACAGAAATTCAGAAGGAATACACCACAAAGAAGATCATTCACTCCCAGGTATGTAAATTTATTTTATGGTCATTGTTTTTACTGTACTAATTTTGGACACAAGGTTGCAGATTGCAGGGATTATAAAATGTTCAAAAAAGAAATGACTATGTGGCCCCACGTAAAATTGAATGTTACAAATGTCATAACCATGGACACATAGCTAGTGATTGTAGAAACATGATCGATACTTCCATGAAAGAGAACACTCATATCAGATAATAGAAAATATGGATAAGAAAACATGAAGAATAGGTGAACAAAGCCTAGGTCCCAGAGATCGCAAGATTGATAATAAAACAAGATGAAAAAAATTCTACAGAGAAAAAGAAAGATGTCACATAGAGAAAGGTTTGGAAAATAACTAAGAGAAAAGGAGGACAGGTAAATAAGGAACAGGTTCAATAGATTTTACTTTCAGACATTGTAGTGAAAGATGAATCCACAGACAGAAAGAAAGAAGTCAGAGCTCAGAGAGATGATGAATCTACCAATGAAGATGATGATGAATACACATCAGAGAAGGAATTGTTCTGAGCCATCCATCTTAGAGACTCCCAGGTAATATGAATATTAGACAGAGGGATTCTATGCGATAGCTCTGACAGATCAAAGAGCAATCCTTTGAGAAGCTTGCAGAGTCCAAAAAGACATATCCAAAGCAGTCAGTTAGCAGAAGTACAATTTGATAGATTAATCAAGAATTCATGATAGTATAGTGATAAATGGGTCAGCATTATGGACAATTGTGCAGTAGAGTCTTGGACAGTATGGACAGAGATGGATTCATAAGAATACTTAACAGTTTTGGACAAATATATGACAGTGGACGAGAGAATGGATCCATAGATTGGTTCAGAGAGTGGTTCAGAGACAAAGTAACATTATTATAATGGATGATGATTACACAGGAAATGGCTCGAACAATGCTAATGGATTCTAAATTGACATATATTTTTTGGACACATGTAGTGCAATGCTAATGGATTCTAAATTGACATATGATTTTTGGACACATGTAGTGCATAATAGCGCACATTCAAAACAGTACTAAAACTACAACGACAAAATCAAGGGTCTTTGGAAAGGAAGACCAACAATGTGAAGCACTTCAAAGTATATGGAAGAAAATGCTACATCAAAAGAGAGAAAGATGAAAAATGGAAAGTTTGACTCGGTGGGACAGAGTAATCTTTGGTTACTCGCTATCAAGGAAAGCATACAAGGTTAACTGAGGGTTGAACAAAGTTGTGGAAAGCATCAATGTAACGATTGATGAAACAAATGAACGAAAAAACAAAGCAAGAAGTACAGATTCAGAAGAGCAGGATGACGAAGAATATCTAAAAGAAGAAGAAGAAGAAAATATGAAGAAGAAGCAGAAGCTTTAAGATGAAGAAGATAGATGAAGAAGAGCAAGTTCAAAAGTTCCTCCAAATACACCTAGCAATGAGTGACAAAAGAATCATCCCTTCTCGTGATCATATTATCAAAAATAGGGATGCAAGAGTTGAGACTAGAAGAAGAACTGCTCTCACCAAAACAAATTCACCTAGAACTCTCATATATGATTGAACCAAACAACTTTGAAGAGGCCGAAGGATGAATTATGGAATAAGGCCATGGATGAATAATTGATCAAATAGAGAAGAATGATAATTGAGAATTGGTTCCAAGACCAAAGAATAAGAAATGTGATTGGCACAAAGTGGATTTTCGGAAATAAATTGAATGATGGGATGGACATGTTACAAGGAACAAAGCTAGATTGGTATGCTGTAAAGGATAATAATAATGTGATTGAAGGAATCAACTTTGAAGAGATAGTTTCTGGCCACAAAATGGAAGCAATCTAATTGTTTCAGTATGAATGCTCCAATAATATTATGTATCATATGGACTTGAAATCAACTTTATGAATGAGGAAATTGAAAAGTTCACATTGAAGAACCATGATTTCAGCTATCATGCCAAAGATTATGTAGCAAATTGAAGAAGGTATCAGGATGGTCTAAAACATGATCCTAGAGCATGGTACCTCTAGACTGGATAAATATCTATAGCGGGTAGGGTCTTAAAAGGAAGTGCAAACATCAACCTCTACATTGAGGTAAGTCAAGATAGTATTTCATTAATTAAAGTTTATGTTGATGATATTATTTCTTTGGAAGCTACTGATGACAAAGTTAAGGGAAGAAATTTCCCAGAAGGATATGCATTAATGAATTTGAAATGCTCACACTTGAGAACTATCCTTCTTTGAGTCTCGATATCGCCAAAGAAACCAAGGAATTTTTATTTCCTCAAACTAAGTATATTAGAGGAATGATAAAGAGGTTCGAAATGAAGATTGCAAACCGCTTATCACTCTTATGCAAACCATTTGCAAGTTGAGAAAAATATGATGATTCAAAGTCCACATAGCATTCAGAGGAAATACATGTCAATGATTGATAGTCATCATAATGTGACAACATCCAAACCAGATGTAATGCAAATTGGATGTGGCATGATTTCAAGCAACACCAAAGGGAATCACATGTATTAGCAAAGGAAGAGGATTTTCAGATATCCTTAAAGGAACATATGAGTTTGATTATGGTACTCCAAAAGGAAAGGATCTATCACTTCATTCCTACACGTATTTAGATTGTGGTTTCAATGGATAAAACCATCGGTTCACAAGTGGAGTAGTCACTTGGTTGAGTGTTTAGTATCTTGGGTAATCAATAAACAATCATCAATATCTCTTTATTCCATAACCCATAACAGTATATTGCAGTAGCATGATGTTGTACTCAGGTTGTTAATATTTAAGCCATTATTATAGTTCTTTCATTTCAATAGATAACACAGACAATAATAAGATCAATGATAAATACACATCCATAAGAGACAACATTTATCTCGAAACCCCTAGGGGAAGAAACCCAACAAAATTCTCCTTATTATAGATAACCAATACAATGCCAAGAGATAACCTCAAGCTAATACAAAATATCCTCCCCCAAAGATGCACCACTCTCTCCTTCTTCTTTAACTGCAGTTCCGAAACTTGTCCTCAAAATGAGCAAGTGAGGTGTGTCTAAGGAGGTGCTACCTCCATTTACACAAGACCTAAGTAATCGTGGAGCAGTCCTTTCACCTAGGGCTCTAATTCTTCCTTCAAGTGGTTATAACCAATTCCTATTATATTCTCAAATTCTTTGATATATTCCTGGGCCAACTTCTTCTCTTGCCTATTACAATTACATACATTACGACCAATCCCAAAAGGATTTGGTCCCTTTACAATAGCCAACACGATCAATCCATAATGGGGATCTGATCCAATGAATAATATATCAAATAATACCAAGAATACACACTTTGCGCCATTATTTCAACACCCCTAACAAGAAGGGTATCTCTACAACAACATCATCGAGAGAGAGGCCTCATCACCTAATAGCATTAGGAGGGACACCATCATCATCATCCGAACAATCGACCGCACATTAATTCCATAAATCATCTAAATTTTCTCATCACCCAACATACCCCAAAGGAAATGAAATCGCCATTCAGATCAATATGTATTAGTATAAACCAATACATCATCATCATCAAAACACCCATTGGCTCCATCATAATACGACCGGTTTATCAGTCACAACCCATAGTCGAAGCCCAGACTCAGTCCTAATTTTTACGCCACAAAATGCCGAAGAAAGATACAATAGACTGGCTTTACATCAAAACTTCTCAAGATAAAGCACAGTACTAGTCTCATCTCTCAACGCCTTTCTTTACGCCACAACACCGAAGAAAGAGTACTAGACCTGGATTTACGCCACAACTAATGTTTCTGGAAGCATAGCACTAGTCTCATCTCAATGTCTTGATTTATGTCATAGCACTCAAGCTAGAAGCAAGATACTAGGGTCGGTTTTATGTCACAGCCTTCAAGTCGGAAGCACAATACTAGTCTCATGTCAGCGTCTTTCTTTACGTCACAACAAAAAAGCTAGAAGCAAGATACTAGAAAGGCTTTACATCACAACCATTATGCTTCCAGCTTAATGGTTGTGACATAAATCACAATACTAGATTGGATTATGTCACAACCATTAAGTTGGAAGCAAGATACTAGACCGAATTTACATCACAACTTCTCAAGCTAGAAGCACAATACTAGTCTCATCACATAGTCTTGTTTTACATCACAACCATCGCTAGCAAGATACTAGGGTCGGGACTTACATCATACCGCCAAGCTCGAAGCACAATACTAGTCTCATAACATCTTCTTCTTTATGTCACAACAATCAAGTCGGAAGCAAGAGATGTCTCATAAAACTACCCCTTTCGAGGAAGGTTCTTTCAAATTATACCAAGCTATATGGCTTTGAAAGTGCTCAAACTTTACATGAGATAGAGGCTTAATAACATATCAACAACCTATTCATTCACAGGTTAACGTACTAGAGTTTTAAGGCTCCTCTCGCACTACGTCACGATGTAATGATAACGGATCTCTATGTTTCAACTTCATCATGGAATACATGATTCTCCGTCATCTTTATGCGTACCGGCTTTTCGTCACATTAGATCGTATTTCTTCTTAATCTCTAGGTCAAATAGGCTCTACAACTTTCTAAGCCATATAGCTTTTGTGCCTAGAAGGACATGCAACAATGTATTTTTTCCGCTATGTCAGAGCAATGCTGGGTTGCTTTCTACTCTGCCATGATCATGGCTGATCCCAAACTCCAAACAACATCCTAAAGTGCTTTTCCCTTCTGAAACACTTCCTGCCCAATACGAATTAGGTACCCACTAATGTGAAATCAAGGATTTCCATCATAATTGAGGACCACAATATAATGTACCCTTAAGGTACCTCATCACATGTTTTGCAGCCATTAAGTGAATATGTTTGGATTCTACCATAAATTGACTCAAGGTGTTCACGACAAAACAAAATGTCTGGTCTGGTGTTCAACAGGTACATCAACGATCCAATAATTTGTCTCCATGGGTAACCACCTGAGACATCTGATTATGGGTGTATTCTTGGGATTGCACTCTAACATGTTGAATCTCTTCCAAGATTTCGACCACATACTTCCCCTTTGGTTAAAGAAGATCCTCTCCGACTGCCATACCTCAAGACCTAAGAAATAGTGCATTAGGCCAAGGTCTTTCATCTCAAATTCTCGAGAGGCAAGTCTCTTCTTACATTCAATGATGGTTTTTCTTCTTCCTGTTAAGAATAAGTCATCCATATAGCAATAAGATTACTGGATCATTATCCATAATCTTGAAGTAGTGAGGTTATAATATTCTTGCATTTTGGTAAAGCCAAGCCTCGCTGTGAAACCTGCCTTATCCGCCATACAAATCTCTAGGAGCTTGCTTCAACTGCATAATGTGCTTTTCAAATCAGACATGAGACTTCCTCGCCTTCAACTTCAAATCCTTTGAGGTTTCTCTCTATACACACTTCCCTTCGATAACACCATTTGTGGAAAGTTGTCTCTACATCCATTTGGTGTAACTTCCCTTTCATCTCAGCTGCAAGAGCTATGATGACTCCTCACCGACGGTATCTGGCTACATGAGCCAATGTCTCTTCATGTCAATGCCTTCCTTTGAGAAAACTAATGCATACAAATCTTTTATACTTCTCAATACTTCCATCAACATGATGTTTTATTTTTAGCATCCATCTAGATGATACCACATCCTTTCTATTCTGGCTCGGAACTATTTCCATACATCATTCTTTATTATGGATTGGTATTCTTCTCACATGGCATCTCATTTCATTATTTCCTTTGAATGGATTTTTCAAAGTAGGTAGGCTCCTTTCTAGGATATCACACATCAAATCCATATAACTCCGAGAATGGCTTAGGCTCTTCGGGGATGTCTCATGGTTCCTTTGAGAACACCATACTTCTCTTCATCTTTAATAAGCTCTCTAGCCCAGGTTTGATTTCTTTTATGGAGGATCGTGATTTGAGGGGGTTCTTGAGCTTCTATTATATCATGGTTTTCTAGAATTTCCTCATCATGGTAAGTTACGACTTCCCTCTCTGGTTCAACAGCTCTGGGAACATCCCTCACCCATTCCCCGTGAACTGGGATTTACAGTTTCCTCTTCATTTACCTCTTCAAGATGGCATTTTATCAATTTCTTGAGCGTCAGATATTCTCTGCAGTTAGTCACATCCCCATCGATTCTAATGTGGCTGACTGGTATATAGATCCCTCAAGGCCTTGAGACGCCACAAGTATCCCACAAATATTCCCTCTCTTCCTGAGGGTTCCATCTTGTTTCTCTTTTCTTTCGGAATGTGTATAAATACTAGGTAGCCAAATATTTGAGATGGTTGTTCATGTATTTCTTTCCACACCCTTCTGGGGTATTAAACCCAAGTTCACTATGGGAGAATCGATTTTTCACATATATGACTATTATTGTTGCTTCTGCCCATAACAACATAGGGAAGATTTTGATCGTGGATCATGGTCTTCACCACTTCCATTATTGTTCTATTTTTTTTCTTTTCAGCCATAGCTTGTTGAGGATTATAGGGAGGTGAAATTCTTGATCCCAACATATTTGAAAAAGATCACTTAACCTTTTATGCAGCATTCTCCTCCATTGTCTGACATGAGTATCTTGATCTTCTTTCGTAAAGATTCTCTATCAAGGCTTTGAATTCCTTTGAACTTTATAAAACACTAAATCTTTAGATTTAAGAAATATATCCAGGTCTAATGAGAATAATCATCAATGAATGATACATATACATACCCACCATGGAGGGATCTATGGCATTGGGCCACACATCCGAATGGATGAGTTCTAGGACTCCTATGCTTTGTTGTCTCTCTTCGAAAGGGTTCTTGATGTTCTTCCCTTGTGTACATCCATTGCATAATGCTCTCATGGTCAACTCTTGAATTCTCGGGTAGACCTCGGTGACAACTTTGCATATGTATGGTAGCGCCTTGTAATTGATGTGAGCTAATCTTCTATGCCAAAAGTTCACATGGATTCTCAACGATGTAATGGCAGTTTCTAAGTTACCCTTTAGCTTATACAAAGTTTCACCTTCCTTTCGCTTCCAATGATGATTACTTCTTTTAAGGTTTCTCCCTTAGCATCGCTTTTGTAACCTTCACTATTGCTTCCTCATGTTACACTGTGACCTGAAACAAGGTCAAAACAACAAGCAAGAATAATATCCTTGATAATATAAAGCAATAGCATGAACAATCATCATAGTAGCTCCTTTAGAGATATTACTTGTAACTTGTCTGAAGAAAAGATTAAAGGTAAGTAATACAATACGAAAATGAGGTCAACACTCTCATAGTGTTGTGATCAAACATTCCTCCATGGCAACCTAGAACTAACACATGAGATTATTCCTAGAGGAGGTGTTAGTTGTATCAGACAAATGATTACGTTAAACATTTACCTCTATATTCTCACATGCTATCAAGTATGATACTTTACAAAACTGCTATCTCAACTATAGTCATCAACTTGTCATGTGTACCTTTGAATCTTATTAACTTGATTAATCAAACCTGGAGCCTTGTCCTCAAGAATGAGTGCTTTCTTTTATTCCAAGTCTCCTTCACTCAAGATGACGAGTGCTTTCTTCAACCTGTCTTCTTTACTAAGAAAATACGCTATCTTGACAAAAGTTTGGGTTAGAGGATAAGTTCTATGATCTCAACTTTTAATCCACCTAATACCTTGACTTAGAAAAGGTTAGAATGAAGGTCATAGCTACAACATGCAACATTGATCAATATAGCAAATGGATGCATATCAGAGTAATCACACCTGGGTTGCATCATTCTTCTGAATGTGTTGAATCTTGAGATTCTTTTGGATCCATGGCAAGAGATCCCTTCTCCTACAAATACTCTTTTAATTTTAACCATTTAAACATATGTGAGTACATACCTCTGATAGTATTTGCAGATTGTGGCACCATCTGGCAGTAGCGGTAATCATTACCAACTCTTAAAAACTTCAAGGGTGATTGTAACTGGTACTACGACTACAACTGCAACTGATACTGCAACTGCAACTGGTTCTGAGACTGCAATGAAACTGCAACTTAGGGTTTTATGAGGAAACCCTAATTTTTCAAACTTCAAAATTTGAAATTCTGATCTAGGGGATAGATGCACTAAGCTGAGGCGAGTAAGCTGGTGCAGTCAGATTTCTGAAAATCCAAATTTTACCCCCTCAAACTTGATCTGTGGATTTTTGGACTAGTGCTTCTAGTTTTCTGGTACTTCTGGTACTCTAGTACTTCTGGTACTCTGGTACTTCTGGTTTTCTAGTACTTTGTGTAACTAGGGTTTCACTTTCTGGGAGATCTAGCCACTAAAAATGTGCCAAAATGATCCTTGAGGGAGGGCACACTTTTCTAGATGGTTTTAGGGATGAAATACCTCACCAACAAAAAGCCCTGATTTGCATGTATGACAATAGTGACATTTTCCACTTTTCTGTTGTGAAAGACACTCTCTTCATCTTGGCTCTAATACCATGTTAATGTTTAAGCTATTATTATAGTTCTTTGCATTTCAATAGATAACAATAGAATAATACAAGATCACTGAGAAATACACAATCACAAGAGACACAACATTTATCCTGGGAAACCCTCTAGGGTGAGAAAAACCAACAAGACTTCCTTATTATAGATATCCAATACAATGCCAAGAGATAACTCAAGCTAATACAAAAGATCATTTCCCAAAGATGTGCCACTCTCTCTCTCTCTCTCTTCTCCAACTATAGTTCTGAAAATTGTCTCTCAAAATGAGCAAGTGAGGTGTGTCTAAGTGAGGCACCAACCTCCTTATTTATACAAGACTGGCACGTGTGGGAGTGACCTTTCACTAGTAGGGCCGACCTCTTCTTATGGGTGGTTATAACCACCTTTATTATATTTCGGGGCCTCTTTGATATATTCTAGGGCCGACTTCTTCTTTTTCCTATTACAATTACATTATGACCAATCTGCAAAAGGGGATTTGGTCCTTTTACAATATCCGACATGATCAATCCACAATGGGGATTGATCTAATGAATAATATATCAAATAATAATAAGAATACACTTTGCAGTTACATTATTTCAACACAGGTTCTATGGATGAAACAAACTTTGACAGATATACAGGCTGAGTATGATGAGCCCATTCCAATCTATTGTGATAATACAAGCGCCATCAGTATCTTAAAGAACACGATGATGCACTCCAAGACGAAGCACATTCCAATAAAATATCACCTTCTATGGGAACAGGTTGCAGAGAATAACATCAAAGTTGAATATGAGGGCACAAAAGAACAAGTGATAGACATCTTTACAAAACTGCTTCCAAGGGAAGCCTTTGAGTATCTTTGCCAGAGACTCGAAGTAATTTCTACTCGAAAATGAATTATTTTGAATGCTTATCTTATATGTCTTATATTTACATAATGAAGCACCATAAAGAGGACAATTTAGGTTGGGAGATCAGTTTCAGGAAGAGTTCAGTCAGGAGGAGCAGCCCCAGATGGAAAGATACCTGTTGAGTCTTCATTTTGACACTTCTATTATCCTATATTATCCTCTATATGAGTCTATTTTAACTATGATATGTGTATATGATTGACTATTTCCTCCACAAACCTACTTTGTGACATTTTCCATGTGCATACAGAGGTAACCTATGTTAAAACATGATTTGCTTGATTTTTTGATTAAATTGGAATTAAATGTTTGATTATTTATGCTCCTAGTTACTTTGACTATTAATTAATCATCTCCATCCGGTACTACCACTGGTCTGGTACTTCAAAAACTACTTGATCTGGTACTCTGCTTGATCTGGTACTCCACTTGATCTGGTACTCCACCTGATCTAGTACTCTTCCTGATCCAGTACCAATACTCCTCCTGATATGGTACTATGCAGTCTTTCAGTACCAGCTCCACACCTATTCCGGTACCACCATTGCGTTGGTTCGGTACCCATATTTATGACTATGCTAGTCTGGTACTAAACCCCTGTCTACAGGATTCACGTGTTGAATGAGTATGCTGGTGGTGATTCGAAGAAGTTAGTTGGATGGAAGTATCCTTAGGTAGTTTGGATATCATGATAGACTTCATCACTCATGCATTTCGTGTCATGAGGATGACGTCCATCCCTTGAGATATGATATAATCGCCAATTGTAACATTTTGAAAACATTTGATAATTATCCTCAGACCTTGGTTATAATGGATCACCTTCTTTAAAAGGGATGTTGTGTAGATGATATAAAGTAACTAATAACTAGAGAATGATACACATTGTTACGCTGAATGAAATGTTGAACTTCTAATTCACTTGATCAATTGAAGGAATACAAATGCTATTTTGTGCAATTCGTGAGTATGAGTAAAGTGTTTTAGTCTTCAATTTCTTTAGAGGTACCTTGTTGGTTTGACAAGGGCCCACCACCCCAACCAAGGTAAGCCTCCCTGTACATGTCTTTGTGTGTTGTGAGTTAATTTTGTAAGTGTGAAAACTTAATAGTCAAGTGTTGCAAATGATTTTAAATGCATAAAATTTTCTAAGTACAGTACAAATTTATTTGATTTTGAATCAGTGTGAGTGAATGGTTATACATTGAGCAGAGTAGATAATTCCATTTCCATTTTTGCAGATTGATATTTAGTTAACAAGAGTTGGATAGATGTGTGGGATTGTTAAGTAAGAAACTGTTATTATTTTGAATTTATGATTGTGATGTTCTTAGTAGGTACATGAACCATAAGACTTCTTCTCTCACCTTCATGCTCCATGTAATGAAGTCTCTCAATCATATTGATGGTTTCTTGTATTAAAGAAGGTTTGATTGGAATTGATAGGGTTACGATTGGTTTCTTTCTAAGAGTGAACAAAGTGAATTGTTAATTGCTATTTCAATTGCTACAAGAAGCAAGACCTCAATTCATCTCTTCATTTCATGAGCCTATAATGACCAAACTTGTTATCTAAGCAAGATCATTTTCAATCGAGTGTTTGTTTGAGAGTTTTGTTATAAGATTTACCTCCTGAGTTTGAAGTTGTGTGAAGTATTTAGATATTCTAAAAACAGAGTGTTATGTTGTTAATTATTTCCCGATTGAACTAGATACAACATACGTAGATAGGTTACCTATTTTTGGCACATATGGTGTAACAACTCTTTTGATTACGAATATTGGATTGACTTATAAATGAGTGCAATATACTAAGCATATATATACACCAACATTTTGGTGCCGTTGCCAGGGATTTGTAAATGGTAATAGGTAGAATTTTGAGCTTGATTGGTTTGATGAGTTTGGATTGGATTTAAAGACAACCTGAGGGTGGAGAGAAGACAATAAGACGAGAGGTAAGAACCTGCGCTTCCACTTTGGTGGGGTTGATCCAAAGTTAGGTTTTCCTCTTACCTTTGTTATTTAAAAGTTTTTGTTTTATTAGTATTAGAGTTTCTTCTTTTTATGAGTAGATATAGGGTTAGAAAAGGTCGATTTATTACTTCCAAAATTTCAGAAAAATTAGAAAAACAAACAACAAGAAATCCCCCCCCCCACAATAATTTAGCTAAAATTTGTGCAGGAACAATTCTCAGAGGATAAATTTTAAAGGAAACAATTGAAACAACAGCCAAAGGCACTAAATCTAAAACCATTGTTAAGATTGAAAGCATAATACAATAATCAAGAAGGGAAGCACTAGTGACCCCATCAAAAGGAGGAGCTGGAAAAAAAATAGAGGTAGTGATAAAAGAAGCTGCATATGCCATTGGGGAAACACATAAGGTACTATAATAGTTGGATATACCAAACAAACCAATGGTTGAACCATCACTTAGTGGGGAGACATCACCAGCTCCCTACAACGTGTTATTTGGAGATATGGCAGATGAAGAGGGAAATGAAAACAACGAAACAAAGACATTTGGATTCCCAATATTAGGCATCGCCAGAGACATTACTATGAAGAATATTCCATTATCCTCACTACCTCACTTCCATGGTATGTCAACAGAATATCCTGATTGATTTTTGTTTGAATTTGATATACTATGTAGGAGTTATAATTACACTGATAATGCACAAAAACTAAAACTCTTTCCAACCACACTAAAAGACTCAGAATTAAGGTGGTTTATGAGGCTAGGAGAACACACTATATTATCTTGGGATGGTATGAAGGAGACTTTCCTCTAGAAATATCGATATTACTGCAGACCTAGGGATGCTAGGAATGGCATATTTAAAATGCAATAGTCTGAGGAGGAAAGTTTGGAAGATTACCTAGAAAGGTTCCTATACAACTACCAAAAGACAAAACAATTTGCCCTAGACACAACCATAGTTAGGATCATCTTCCTAAAAGGTGTGAGGGATGACTACATTCAGGTACTAAACCTCATGAGTTTTGGAGATGTGTACCAAAATCCATTTGCAGACATTGCAGAGTATTGTAAAAGATACTCCCACAGTCAAGCTAAAAGAGGAAAAAAGTGTAAGGGATCCTATAAACAGAATTACTAAACCCACACCAGGAGGTGTTACTAGGATAGAGTTGGGGAATCTACTCACAAAATTCAAAACATATATCCTAAACACCATCATCTCCCAACTTGATACCATCAAAATGAAAAGAAAACTAGAAGAATAAAATGCTACTTTGACAATTTTATGTCCTCATTGTAGGAAAAGGCATCCTGAAAAGGAATGTCCCATTAATGTTATCTAAATATGTGGCCTCTGTACAGAATATCACCCTACCAATTAGTTCCCTTCTTTACTTGGACTAAAATTCATTTTCAAGGGAGGGGGAGTGTTATCACCAGAATTTTGTCTGCAAATGGTTACAGAAATATAGCATCTTCAAAACACTCATTAGTTCACTCATGGGCCAAAAATGCATCTCCAAAAGGTCCAAAA
>SNQJ01S0022412.1:227185-243330 GCA_010110895.2 Picea sitchensis | reverse complement strand
CCCCTTGGCTTCGCTAGGAGTTGGCCTAGACGGAGGAGTTGAGGATTAGGTGACAGCACCTTAACTCTCACTTGCCTCCAAGGACACACCGAGTGGATTGAAGATTTCTTCCACGTCTCCCAGGTGTGTATAAGGCGGCAACAGGGCCCTAGCCTGAATGACCATGAGCAACCTTCTCCTCCAACTGGCATGGCACTTTTTAGTGTTGATATGCTTGAGCTTCTGCACTTTGATGTTATGTTCCATGGACAACTTGATCTTGACTCTATGATTATGGGTGTTTTTTTGGGCCTAAACCAGCCTATGCTTTTGGTTTTTTCTATTCTAGGCTTGTGGAGGCTGCATGCATGCCTGCATTTTGTATTAAAGCCATGTAAATATTGTTATTGCTTATAGTGAAAGGAAGCTTTATGTAAAAAGAAATTATTAAAATAACAACTATATATTATACCAATAGAAGAGCTCTTTAACAAAGCCAAGCAATGATACACATAAAATTTGAATAAAAAAGTTCAATCTTTGCTATTGGCTAAAAGTATTATATCTCTGTTGGGGAGTTCTTTTCTTCCTCTCTTTCCCCTCATTGTGCTTCTAGCTCCAGTGTGCCTTAACATCTATATTTTATGCTCAACATGGTTTTGTATATATACTACTTTTAATTTGTATTGGCAAGTTATTTAGCTCTTTTTCTGTTTTTGATATAGTAATAGGAGCTGCTTTTGCACTCCCAATGTATATTTACACTGGCTGAACTTTTGAGTCCCATTAACCTAATTATTATGGTGATTTGTTGGACATTAATAAAATTATCCCATCCTATATTCTCTGTGCTAACAGACTAATTCTAAGCCTGCCTTTTAACTTGATATGCCAGATCGACTCTTTCAACATTAACCACCTATATTTTCTGAAAAATAAATACAAAGTGCAAATACTTTATGGCAAAATTAAGTTGCATGAGCACGGAAGGCTAGCTCTAGTGGTTTAGTGCTTTGTGCTTCATGCACAAGGTCTCAAGGTCAATTACCTGGGCTCGCTGCCTCTGTTATGGACCTCAATCAATGTCCCTGCTAGGTCAGACACCATAATCAGCACCTACAGTTTTGCACTGGGTACCATCCACAAATGTGGGGAAGTGCTCGGGAGTTTCCCCACAAGGTTTTCCTTGGAAAAAAATTAAGTTGCATGACTAAAAGCTTTAAGTTGCAAATAAATTTCCATTCACTACAATTAAGCCTTTCGTACTGAACACCAGTACTTGCTCTTTAAAAAGATGTATCATTCTTAACTTTGAAAGCTACATTAATATTTGCATGAAAAGCTTTTCTTTTCAGGAGATGCCTTAGACACTCCCACATCACCATCATTTCTTGATGTACTTTTGAGTTCCATTGACTTAATTTGGTCATTTGTGAACATTAATATAATTCTATGTTACTGGATCCGGCCCCTCTAGATGTTGGATCCACGTTTCGGAACTGGATCCGGATCCGGATCTGCCCAGAAATGGCTAGGATCCGCCAGCAAGATGTTTCCATTTGCATCAGAAACGGATCCCGCCTTTTGGAAACGCATCCCGGTTTCTGTCGACCCCACACACGCGGATCCCAAAGGGTTTTCAGCGTAATTTATACAATTAAAGCTAATTAAATTATTAATGCATTGTGTTTACTTTTATACAATTAAATTATTAATGCTTAAATTATTCCTCTGGAATTTAACATTTAAACAAACAGTGAAATACCTCTCAACTCAATCTTAGTTTCAAGTTTTAAGACTTTAAGGTTGTGAGGCCAGAGCTTTAAAATCTTTGAGTTTGCCTCTAAAATCTGTTGTGAGCCCAGAACTTTAAGTCTGTCAGTTTGTCTTTCTAATGTAGCAAGTTAGTTTGGCTATAGGCCCTCAATTTAGTATTTACTATTATCCCTTTTATATGATACTATGAGATGATGCTGTGATTCATGAGAATGGTTTTTGATTCTTAACTTTGAATATATATTTTAAAAAATTTAAAAATATTATTATATTTTGTGTACGTGGCGTTTCCCCGCCGTATCCAGATCCTGGCTTTTCAGAAATCTGGTGGATCCATATCCAGATCTGTATCTGTTTCCTGGTAAGAGCTTTAAAATCTTTGAGTTTGCCTCTAAAATCTGTTGTGAGGCCAGAACTTTAAGTCTGTCAGTTTGTCTTTCTAATGTAGCAAGTTAGTTTGGCTATAGGCACTCAATTTAGTATTTACTATTATCCTTTTTATATGATACTATGAGATGATGCTGTGATTCATGAATGGTTTTGATTCTTAACTTTGAATATATATTTTAAAAAATTTAAAATATTATTATATTTTTTGTACATGGTGTTTCCCCGCCGTATCCAGATCCTGGCTTTTCAGAAATCTGGTGGATCCATATCCAGATCTGTATCTGTTTCCTGGTAACTTAGATATAATTTCTTTCTTTCATTCTTTTTTTCAGGATAAACATCTTCAAGATGATATAACTAAAATAAAAACAGTTATGAATAATGCTGAGACGAAATTAAGAAGGAACGATGCATTTGCATAATATGCAAAAAAAATTGAAAATCAACAAACCTGTCGAACAACAACATAATCACCAACAGAAATGCTGAGTTCACCTTCAGCTTCAGCATCAAAAGAATGTATTACCTGCAGAAATAACAAAGGACGGTTGTTAAGAGACATTTCTATCATCTCATACCTTTTAAATCTAGACGTTTATTTGTGAACTATGAATCAACAAGTGAGACTAGAAAAACTGAGACTGCATGTTTCCCAGAAGCAAAGAATTTATTATAACTTGATAATAAACCCTCAGTGCATCGTGAAAAGATAATCCATAATCCTTTAAGATTACATAATGGCTCAAAATAGTCCTTTTCTTCTAAAGTACCAAGTTAAATGTAAAAACGATATACAAAAAGCCTGTGGCTCTAAGAAATTGAGTTTATATTAATGTCTCTAGTTGACCAAACACTATCAATGGGACTAAAAGACAAATCATCAATACGTAAGGTACAGCCAATAAGAGTGCTGAAGCATCTTACAAAGATAATGTATCTGATCTAAATATGACAACAACATAATGAAACATCAAAATAGATGAAAGCATGTAATTACGACAAAAAAAGCAAAAGTGGGCCATATGCAAAAGTGGACCATCAATATTATTAAACATATGCATAAAAACCCTAATACATCAGCCAATAGCTCAAAGACATTACAAAAACCTGCAATACAAGATTGGAGAAAAAGACAAGACGTCCTATTGGGCTAGTGTCCACAAGAAAGGGAAAGTTCCAAGGAAGATTTCATCCAAGTCATGTAAGTGAGGTGATGTGGCTAGGGGATGTCCAGACACGTGGGTGCAGTGAGGGCCAACGACACATAATGTTATCTGTGGGTGCCTTTGTAGAAGGCAAGCTGTACCTGTCATCGATGCATTTTTTCCAAGCCCGTTCTTGCCTTTATTCTTTTCTTGCTTTATTCTTTTATTTGCTTTTTCTTCTTCTTTTTCTTTATTCAAGGGCTAACCAGAGGACACTGCCTTGGCATGGTGACCAAAGATGACAGTGTTACCCACAAGTACTTTCACAGAGATGAGAAGGCTGGCTCGTGATGAGACCCCCTTTCCCTTGGTCATGCAACCAAAGGTCACTGCCCTGGCGTGGTAACCAGATGGTGGCAATGTCATACTGTTAGGTACCCATGAACCTAATAGGCTGGCTCGTGATGAGACCCCCTATCCTCTGACCAGGTCTTGTTTGTTATTTTCCGGGTCCCTCTTGTTTCTTGCTGAGAGGCCTTTTATTGCCTTCTCGGGGATCCCTGGGCGAAACATCTCGAGGTTTCATTTTCAGGCTTTTGTCTTTTACCAGTTGTTTTTTCTTTCTGGGCCTTTAGCCCCTTCTTCCCACGAGACAAGGTGCAATCCTACAAATAGGTCAACCCAATGCCCGGACAAGGGGAATGGGATAAATGAGCAAGAGATAAGATGAAACAATGGTGCTATGATGGGAGCGAACGTTGACTTTTCATAAATTCCCCTAGTGGCAAACCAAGACCTATGGGCACAGGCTTGCTAGGGCACCCAGTCAATTTCCCCAAGCATGGTCATGTAGGCTAATGTAAGATCCAAGCAGTTGTTAGAGATAAAAGGAATCAGATGCATATATTTAAAGGTTTCAATGATCAAAAGTGACACATACCATGATACCTAGACCAATTACCTCATGGAGCAAAAACTTCTTCTGATACAAGACCAAGCCGATGGTGATGGATGTTGTTGTTGTTGACGAGACAAAGCTGATGAAAGAAGAAAAGGATGGGCCCTCCAGGGCCATGCTCAGGTCAATCCTGCTCTCGATACTCCATGTCTAGGACCTGTGGGCCTCGAGACATGATCTCCTAGTTATCCCTAAAAAGTGGGGATAACAAGACCAATGTTTCCAACATCGTGATGTTATCGTCGACATCACGATGTTATCGTGATTTCGATTGTAGGCGATAATATCGCGAAAATATCATCGAGCGATATTATCGTAAATATCGCAAGATGACCCAAAAATCGCCAAGAGGCAGACAAGCTCGAAAATAAAGCCAAAAAGTTAGTTTTTTTTCGTCATTTTGCAAACAGAAAGTGGGGTTTGGAGAGCAAAGGAGAAAGACAGCATTTTTTCTTCAGCCAAGGACGAGGAGGAGAGAGTTTGGAGAGCAAAGGAGGCCCCTCCCCCCCCCTCCATTTCACCTACCCTAGTAATTAATGGTAATATTAAATTCTTAAAGTAAAAGTATGAAAATGAAAGATAAAGGAGAGTGTCCCCCCTCCCTCCATTTCACCCACCTTTTTGGCATTACCATTAATTATTTCGGGATGTTTGAGAGTGGTTCCAACCTCATTCGATTTCATATGGAGAAAGGACAATTTTAGGTCTCATTCAAAATTCAACAGGCTTAACGATTTTCAAGATTTCAAGATTGGCAGTATTGCAACATTTCCACTAGATTCTATCATGTATGAGGGTATGGAATTGGCATTTAATCAAGAGTACCAAGCCCTCTATGTACCTCAATGTTGATGGCATTGATTGTTGAACTCTTCTATCATGACCCTAGTAAAAATGTACCCTTCACTCAAGTAAAATCACTTATTAGGCATGTTAAGCTTTTTGTATCTTAATTTAATGCTTAGAGTGTGACACTAATGATGAGGATCCTAATAGGCAATGATTTTCATGATATGTAGTTATATGTTGTAGCATGGTTTTTTTTGGACTCTAGAGGCCATTTAGAGCCTCCTTTTTACTTCTAAATATTTTTTGGACTCTAGAGGCCATTTAGAGCCTCATTTTTCCACAACTTGGATTTTCTTCATTATTTGACTTGTCGACCTTGTTCGTGTCTTTCTTCTCTGCTTCTTCCTCTTTCAGCTTTCTGATTTGCACAAGCAACCTTTGATTAAGGTTCTTCAAACAAGAAGTTTCTTCATCTTTTTCTGATAATTTCTTCCCGAGGTCTTGATTTTTTTGTTCCAACTTCTAAACACATTGTTTTGTATCCTTTGACTTCTTGATCTGAGTAAGTAGCATTTCACTATGATCTTTTAAGCAAGAAATTTCTTCATTTTTATCTACAATAACTCCAAATTATTTTTGTATCTTTGATACTAAACATCAATTTTCCTGAAGGATCACCTTTGAGGTGTCTTTCAGGTCCTTTGATGAAGGTACTATTGAATCAGACTTCATAGTAATGTCTTGAAATGTCATCATCCTCTTCTTATAGGGAAATGTCAAAAACTTTTTCTCCATATTAAAAATAAAGGTACCTAATTTTTCAAACCAAGGTAACCCAGGAATGATGTCAAGCTCTTCTTTATACATATTTTTCACATTGAATTGAGAAATATATACATAATCATCAATTGTGACTTGTAAGTCCCTAATTTCATATCGTCTCTTGTTAGATTTTCTTGATTTTCAGAGCAATAGATTTACCAGTGTTCTTAGATCTTCTTTTACGTTAACAATTATACCATGACTGAAAATATGAGCAGCATAAACAAGAACAAGCAACACAAAAGCTTATCCTGGGAAAACCCCAAATGGGGGAAAAACCCATCCACCTTTGTTAGATAGATTTCGTCCAAAATAATCCAACCATGAACCAGCTCTTGAGAGCAAACAAATAATGAAGAAACCCTAGCACAAGGCTAGCACACAAGATAGAGCTAGCAAACCCGACAACTACACCAGCAACACCATACAGATGTAGCGCACCTCTTCCAAGGAGAGCGCACAAGAGAAAATCACCACCAAGAATCCCCAAGAGTGTAGTGTTGCATCTTCCTTCCTTGCCTTAGATTAGCGTCGTCTTCTTGAGTGAGAAATGAGTGAGTGAGTGTGTACAAATGAGCAAGGTGTCTCTCTATTTATAGTCTTCAAATCACTTTAGCTGGGCCAACTTCTTCTCTAGGAAATCCTATTTCCCTTTTATCTTTTTCCTGTGAGTCGACTTCTCTTTCTAGAGGTTCCAACTTCACTTTATTCTTTTTCCCAGTGGGTCGACTTCTCTTCTAGGGTTTTCTTCCACTGTTCAATGGTCTTCCTTTGACTTCTAGAATCTTCTCTTCTTCTAAGAAAGGTTATCTAGGAGGAAAATACCTCTCGCAACTACCAAAACATCAACACTCCCTCTTAGCTAGGGAGGTATCTTTCCACGATGTTTTCTTCTAGTAGTCCACTAACTACCCTGCAATCATCTAGTAGCCCCACGGCTACCACCATGCCATCAGTAGCTCCATCCTCTACCATCACCTCTATGACTATGCTGCAATCAACTAGTAGCACACAAGTTACAACTACTACCATGCAATCCAGTAGTCTACACGTCTACGTAGCAGTCAACTAGTAGCACAAAGCTACTACCATGCTACCCAATAGTACACAACTACCGCCATTGTCTTCACAACTATGTAGCAATCAACTAGTAGAACATAGCTACTACCATGTTGTCCAATAGTACACAACTACTGCCATAGTCCTCACGACTATGTAGCAATCAACTAGTAGCACACAACTACTACCATGTTGTCCAGTAGTACACAACTATTGCCATAGTCCTCACGACTATGTAGCAATCAACTAGTAGCACACAACTACTACCATGTTGTCTAGTCGTACACAACTACTACCATACTCCTCACGACTATGATGTAATCTTTCTCCTCTCCCAGTAGTCTTATTCACACCCATCTACTGGGCAAGACTACGACCATAGCCCTAAGGCTACACCATGGTCCAAGACCATGCTACAAGTCTTATTCACACCTAGCCACCTTACATGACGTAGGCAAGACTTGTACTAGGCTACACATTACTCCCTCAGTCAACTCACTTGACTGATTTAAGAAACCCTTGGCCAAGGGGGAAGCCTGCTGGAGGAGAAGCATCACACCTCCATCTCAACGAGGGTGGACATTCTGCATCATGCCAAGCTTTTTTCTGAAGTACTCATACTTCATTCTAGATAGAGGCTTGGTGAGAATGTTCGTTATCTGCTCATCTGTGGATATGTACTGGAGCTCCACTGCTCCTCTCTGCACCATGTCTCGGATGTAATGGTATTTGATCTCTATATGCTTTGACTTGTCACGGAAGACTGGATTCTCTGAAAGTTTTATGCAACTTTGATTGTCACAATCTATCAAAGTTGGCTCCAACTCTAGATCAAATAACCCTGCCAGCAATTTCCAAAGCCATATTGCTTCTTGGCTTGCAACATTGGCTGCAATATACTCTGCCTCTATTGTACTAAGTGCCACTAACGTCTGCTTTCTACTCAACCATGAGATCATACATGATCCCAAACTGAAGCAACATCCTGATGTGCTTTTCCGGTCCACTGCACTCCTCGCCCAGTTAGAGTCTATATAACCCTGCAGCTTCACTTCTCCATCTGAGACATATCTAAGTCCATATCCAACTGTACCATGCAAGTACCTCAGCACATGTTTTGTTGCTATCCAATGTACATGTCTAGGCTCAACCATGTACTGACTCAAGGTGTTCACTACAAAACATATGTCTAGCCTGGTGTTAACCAGGTACATCAAGGATCCGATCAACTGTTTGTACATCGTGGGATCCACCAAATCTGAAGATGAATCACTCAAGAGATTCAGATTCGCAACCATAGGTGTGGTCATGGAATTACAGTCCATCATCCCAAATCTTTGCAAGATCTCAACTGTATATTTTCCTTGGCTAAGGAAAATCTCATCTGGTCTCTGCCACACCTCCAATCCCAATAAATAGTGCATTAGACCTAGATCCTTCATTTCGAACTCTTAAGTGAGCTCCCTCTTGCACCCAACTATGAGCTTCTCCTCCCCTGTAAGAAACAAGTCATCCACATATAGGACCAAAATCAATGGGCAACCATCTTCAACCTTGTAATAAAGGTTGGGATTTGCATCACTCTTGGTAAACCCCAAGCTCATAAGATAACTATTTATTCTAGCATACCATGCCCTAGGTGCCTGTTTAAGCCCATACAAAGCCTTCTTTAATTTTACTCCTTCCCATGGATCACAAAACCTTGTGGTTGCTCTATGTACACTTCTTCTTCAATTACACCATTCAAGAAGGCAGTCTTGACATCCATCTAGTGTAATTTCCATCCCATAATGGAATCAATAGCAATAATCGATCTGATGGTGAGTGCTTTGCTACTGGAGAAAAAGTCTTGTCATAATCTTCTCCCTCTTTCTGGGAGAACCCTCTAGCCACAAATCTTGCTTTGTGCTTCTCTATGCTGCCATCTGCAGCATGCTTGATCTTGTAGATCCATTTGGAAGTCATTATCGACTTCCCCTCTGGTGTCGGAACCACTTCCCACACATCATTCTTCATGATGGACAGGTATTCCTCCATCATGGCATCCTTCCACACTTGCTGCTTAGCAGCTTCCTCAAAAGTGGAAGGTTCTAAATCAATGATTTTACTCATCAACGCCACATAGCTGGAAAACTTGTGTGGTCTCTTGCTCTCTCTAAAGGAGCCTCTAGGAGTTGCATGTCCTTCAGCTTCTTGCAAAGTGTTCTGAAGCCATGCTGGTCTTTTTCTGGTAACTGTAGCTTCTTTGGGTAGATCTACAGGTCTCTGTCCCTAAGTTGCAGGAAACGCGACCCCCCCTGTTTCCCTCACCGAAACGAGCCGAAACGCAGGTACGAGTATGGTACGGTCGAGAAACGTCGTCGGCCATACCATACGATGTTTCCTAATTTGGAAACGTTGTACCGTACGGCCGGCGGTGTTTCCCGATCGTACCATCCCGTATGGCCGACGTTTCAACCGTTGTAAGGGGCATTAGAGGCCAAATAAAAAAAATATGGGGTCGTGGGGCCCCAAAACAGTTATTGATATTTTTGTTTTGCCTTTTCTATATTCTCCAATGAGAATAAAATTGATTTTCTCCCTTTTGTTTTCATTTCAAAAAGAAATTTCTAGAAACTAATAGAAACCCTAAATCTCCTTCCTTTGTTATAAGAAACCACTTGCTTCACTCATTCCTCACCCTTTCATTAGCAAGAGGAGCTTCCTACAGCAGCAGCAAGGAGATTGTTTGTGGTTTTCGTGAGTAGATTTCTTTTCTATTTGGTGAGCAGATTTATTTTAAGTTTGTTTCGCAGATTTCTTTGTTCTCTTGGTGAGCATTAGCAAATTTCTGTTTTGTTTGGTGAACAGATTTTCTTCTTGTTTTTGCAACATTCATGGCTTCTTAAAGTGTTGTTTCATCTGCCCCTAGAGCCGTTGAAGCAAGCAGGCAGCAAGAATACCATCCTCTTTGGAAGCATGTTACCAAGGTCAAGGCTATGGGTGTTGGTGGAGGTTCATGGGAATGGAGGTGCAATTTATGAAAGAAGGATAAGACCTTCGAGGGCTCTTACACAAGAGTCAAGGCTCATATTTTGCATGAAGGGAAGGGTATTGAAGGTTGTCCACATACTCTTGATCTGCAGGTGAGGGATAAATTCCAGAAAGAGCATGATGATGCTCAAAACATTAAGGATAATAGAGCTAAGATTGCTATGCATGGCACTAGCAAGCATCCTCCTTTCTTGGGCGTTAACAATGAGCCAAGGATTTTTCATGAAGCAAGGAAGAGGAGGGCGCTAGAGGTAGAAAACGAGATATCCAAACGCCCTGGAGGACGAGGTGCAGCTACAGACAACAGATTGATGAAGATGTTCAACAATCAAAAGAGAGAAGAAGCAGAGTCAACACTGGCAAGGGCCATATTTGCATGTGCCATCCCATTTAATGTGGTTCGGTCCCCCTATTGGAAGGATATGGTGAAGGAAATTAACGAGGGTCCCTAAGGTTTTAAGGGGCCAAACTATGAAAAACTCAGAACAGTGTTGCTCCAGAAAGAGAGGGCATTGATTCATGATATTCTCAAACCAGTTCATAGCTCATGGACCAACACAGGGGTTTTCATTATCTCTGATGGATGGACTAATACAAAGCAGAGGCCCTTGGTCAATGTTATTGCATCATCACCAACAGGAGCAATGTTCTTAAGAGTAGAAGATTGTTCTGGCGAGGTAAAAGATAGCAAATTCATTGTTGATATTTTATTTTTTTGTATTGAACAAGTAGGGCCAGCAAATGTGGTGCAAGTTATCACAGATAATGCACCTATTTGCAAAGTTGCAGGCTTGATTGTTGAGAGTAGATATCATCATATTTTTTGGACTCCTTGCATTGTCCATAATTTAAATCTGATTTTAGAAGAGATTGAGGCAAAAACTGAATGGATTAAGGAGGTCACAGGGCAAGCTAGGGAGATCATTAAATTCATCACCAACCACCACCAGTCTCAAGCAATGTATCGAGAATACTCCAAATTGGAGTTGCTCAAAGTTGTTGAGACAAGATATGCCTCAAACTTCATCATGTTGCGTCGCCTTGTTGAGGTCAAAAGTGCATTGATGAGTATGGTGGTGGGTGTGACTTGGGCTGAGTGGAGACAGACAGATTCAGAGAGAGGAAGTATGGTGCGGAGGGTGTTGATTGATGAGGATTGGTGGAGCAAGGTAGAATTCTTGCTCAAGTTTACATTACCTGCAATTGAGCTTCTCCGAGATGCAGACACAGACAAACCTTTCCTGGGAGAGATTTATGATGGCATGGATACCATGGTTGAGAAAAACGTAGAAATTATTACACAGGAGGCTCCCACTCTGTTTTTTATTGAAGTTGATTTTGTTGAGCATGTGAGATCCATCGTTGTTACTAGGTGGAATGGCTTTAACACTCCATTGCACACTTTGGCACATGCTCTAAATCCCAAATTTTATGATGAGGAGTTCATTGCTCAAAGCAATGGGAAGAGGAAGGCCCCACATAAGGAGAAGGAGGTGGCCACAGGAGTGAAAAAATCCTTCCAGAGGTTGTTTCCATCTTCTCAACAAACAAAGGTGAGGGAGGAATTTGCTTGTTTTACTGCTGGATTAGAGGATTTTGCAGACATCTCAGCTTTGGAGGAGAGAAGCACCATGAACTCGATTAAATGGTGGACTTGTCATGGGGCAAATGGTGTATATTTGCAAAGCCTTGCCACTCGTATTCTATGACAAGTGGCAAGCTCTTCATCGGCAGAAAGGAATTGGAGCACCTATGGTTTCATTCATTCCGTGAAGCGCAACAGGTTGGGATCGCAGAAGGCTGAGGATCTTGTATATGTGCATTCAAACCTCTGCCTTGTCTCTCGTAAGGGTGAAGAATATACAAGTGAGCCTCATAAAGAGTGGGATGTGGATGCAGAAAACCCAGACTTAGAGGTCTCTCTTGCTGCTCTTGATATTGTTGATGATGCAAGTGGAAGTGGAATTCAAATTGCCTCTTCTTCCCATCGAGGCTCTAGTTATATTGAACATGCATCTTGTTCTATTTTTTATGATGAGGATGAGGATCAGTATGATATGTATTAGGATATGTAATTGTAGTTGCCTTTAGCTCATGTTTTTTTCATTTTCAGCACATACAACCTCATTTATAAAGACTGATTTTGGATGTAAAGCTTCATCTATAAAGGCTAATTTTGGATTTTGCTACTTGCATCATGTAATGAATGATATTGATCATCTATGGGAGCTAATATGGACATGTTGAGAGAAACATCAACAATATGTAGAAATTCCTTACCAATTCCAAAGATAGCAAGATAAACCCTCATCTACCAAGCATATTCCATCACAAAGCAAGAACAAGCACCAAGAGAGATAGTGCACCACTTTTCCTCCAAGAGACAAGTATCAAGCATCCAAAATTTGCACAAGAAAGAGAGAGAGAGATGTGATTTTCCCAAAGAGGGTGAAAATTTCAGCCAAGCTTATGTAATTCTCAAGTGTTATGACCTTTATTTATACAAGGTCTCACAAAACAAATTTGTCCACTTAGTTGAGGGTAAAACACAAAGTAAGGAGGCCAACCTCCTTAATTTGCCCCTCTACAAATTATAATTCAAAATTTACATAAAGATTCCCCTATGAGGGGTGACGTCAAGCGCTAATTAGCCTCCAAGTGAGACGTTTTGGCCTCTAGAAGAAATTGTTGGGCCTCCAAAGGCCATGGGCCAAGCCACCTAGTGCTCTAAAGCATGGCAAGAAGTCTCTCTCCATCAAAAACTTGCCAAGTCATCATCAAGACCACCAACACCATTGAACCTTGACTTGTCTTCTCAGATGGGAAATTATTGGGCAGCACTAGATTTCTTTCTTGAATTTTTCTTGGCAACAGAGTAGTTCTTCAACAGAATTTCTGATTTTAAATTGCAAAAAGCCCTAACGTGGTCCAAGACCTACAACAGAAGAATTCTACTAAACTGGGTGTGGCTAAAAGCCAAAGATTTTGTCGCCAAGGGCAATGAAATTGACCAAAAGTCTATGGGCCAAAGGCCAGAATTAGACTTGCTCTGATACCAAATGTAGTGAACCAATTGAGTTCAAACTACACACATCCAAAATATTTGGAACATAATAAAGAAATCCATAAGGATAATAAATAATATGTATAAGTATATGACATTGAATATGAATAGTATGAGATGATTACAATGAGAATGAGGGTCGTATATATACCCATGCAGGGGTGCCCTTTCCTGAAGAGATGTGACCCTTCATTATGAGGTGTCTCTTCATTAGTAATTATTAATTATTGATTTATTGGTTATTCATTTATATTTATATTTTATATTTTATTTATATTTACGTTTGTTACGTTCTCCTATTGATATGATCTACTCTTGTTTAGTGGTGTTATAAATTTGAAGTGTTCTACTTGGCTAGATTACGGTTTGCTGAAGCTTTCACTATAGAACTATGATTTGAACATGGTATCAAAGCCAATGTGCCTCTTCCTTCCCTTTATGCGTTGTTTTAAGCACTATTTCAAGGCTGAAACTAGGATTTTCAGCATTTTTTTGGGACAGGTGCAAATTTCTAGGACTTTTTTAACCAACACCCTCCTTTGGCGGTTTTTCAACTTTTCAGGGGAGTGAAGTGGATTTTCTTACAGATTTGTGCCCTTTTTAGGGCAGTGCTCCCCTCTTTTTCCCTTTTTTCAGCTCAAATATTGGATTTTTCAGGGCAGCACAGGTCTGAAACTAGGGTTTTTCAGCTCAGTTTCAGAACAGCAACCATTTTTTAGGGTTTTTTACCCTCTTCACCACCAACCCCCTCTTCTTTTTGGTGATTTTTGGCTCTTCCTATGAATTTGAGGGATTTCTTTTGCAGATTGTTGCTCTTCTAAAGCAGTGCACCCTATATTTCTCTCTGTTTCAGACAAAATTCTGTGACGTTTTTTCTAAAATAGTGCTGGTATTATGTGGTTTTCTCCTATCTTTTAGGGTTTTTCCTGAAGATCATTGCTAGTGGCATTATCATTTCAAATCCGGGAGTTCAGAATTTCCTTTTGGGGGGCCTCTAAGGGGGGTCCACCTCTCATATTTGATCCGGAGGATTGCTTGGCAGAAATTTCCAAACTATTCAATTGATCTGACAGACTATAGACTAGTGGCACTTGCCCTGAGGGCTACAGAAATAGGGTTTCTGGATCATCTCTTTTGTACTGTTTCATAGCCTTTTTTGGCCCCTTTAGCAGGATATCTTGACATCTTCATGAAGACGTTCTTTTGTTGATCGGATGGACTGTTTCCTTGACACACATATGGTGTACTTTGCAAATCAAGCTATACCTGATTCAAAAGATGATTATTTTATATATATTGCAGTTGGTGATACAAGGCTTACTCCTTAGCTTCTGGCAGTGATTCATAGTGACTCTAACAAGCCTATGACCATCTGCCTGCAAAGGGATACCCCTTTCACCTCCTTTGATCCGATTCCCACTCACAGATCTGCATGATCTATCCCACTCTACTTTACTGATGATTCTACAAATGATTCTCAAATTAATTCAATGGATCAATTTGATTGTACATATCTCTATCCTTCACACTATGATATTTGTCCTTATGGGAGATCCTATATGCAACACATTTCAGTGTCTCCTTCTTTCAAATCTCCACCAAAGCCCGCCTTTACCCAGTTGTGGAACCGTGTTGGTATTGGTACTATGGTGTTTTGGGAGCATTTTTTGGGAGCTTGCTCCCTACCAGTTCAAGGAGCATCGTTCCTTGAGTGCTCCCACATGATAGGGCCAGATTGGCTTTTTTTTCTTGTGGGAATTGTTATCGCACAGTTTGTAGAAAGGATAAAATCTTGAGGTTTGAAGGCCAAACTGGCGTAACAGGAACCTATCCCACCCAATGTCACCACGATGGGGAGGTTCTTTCTCTTTAGGGAGGTTAGGCCCAGGGGAGACGTCCCCCGTGACCTGGGGCTTTGAAGAGGCAAGAGGCTAATAAGACAAAGACAAGATTTCGCCCCTCACAAGTCACCACCAAACAGATAATCCCGACTAAACAGCCAATAATGAAGTAAAACCCCCAATGAAGTGTACCTGCCTGGAACAAAGCAACAGCAAACTGATATATGCAAGCTATATTTCAATGGGTTAGTACTTCATGCAAATAGATGATTATTTGAATAATATATAAGCAATATGTCAATAAATGTTGACGAAGTCAATGTTTATCAATATCAAATAAGATTTATAACACTTCACCAATAAATATTGGAACAATGTGGCATTCAATGTAACCAATCAACATATCATCTAATAAATGCCTTAGATCACCTTTTAATCGCTCAAAAGACAAAAACATTGCTGCATCAATGATATAATAGCCAAGGATGACGTCAGCACTTAGGGTTAGTAGGTTAGTCTAGGCTAGGGTTAGTAGTTAGGGTTTTAATTCAAGGGTTTTTAGAGTGTTGTAATCAAATTTGACTTCAACATTGGAGGGCTTTAGATCAGTGCCTTAGGGTTTAATGGAGTCAAAAGTGAAGGACGCAAGACTTGAAGGAGGCAAAGGTTTTAAGGACTAGAGGGAAGAGTTTTGAGGTGTTGCTAAAGCAAGGCCTCAAAATCAAAACCCTAGGGGAGAGAGGCTCACTCTGGTGCTGCTACAGCAAGGCCTCGTGCTCTCTCCTCCTTCCTGGCAAAACGGCTAGTTCAAGAATAAAGCATAAAACCAAAACAAGAGGGTTTGAATAGACAAGGTGTTGCTACAGCAAGGCCTTTCAGCAAACCCTAGAAAGAGTACGGCCCTAGTGTAGTAGACCTAGGCCAGGGACGTCTCACTCTTCTTGGCTTCCAGATAGTACGACTAGCAAAAAAGGAAGAAGAAATAGGAGTGTAGCTATGACTAGGCTCTTTCTTCCTTCTTCAATGGCTGAAAATTTCTCTATCAGGGGACATGAGACAAGGATCTACTTGTGTGCTTGTCACCTAAGGTTTTGATTCAGCAAAATCATAAATACATGCAAGAAACTAAACTACAACCATTCATTCAAGAAGTTTTGCAGAAAAATACTTACAATTCACCAAGAAATAACCATGCAAACCCTAGTTGTAACACCTTCCTTCAAGAGAAACACCATAAAATGTCAAAAATGTCTTCCTTCAACAAGTGCGCCTCACTAAATCAGCCAAAT
>SNQJ01S0022412.1:185716-227175 GCA_010110895.2 Picea sitchensis | reverse complement strand
ACCCAACCATAGGCCGAAGCCACCCTCCGAGCACCTTAACCTTGACAGAGAATCACTCCGGAAGCAAACCCTAGGCTAGATAGCCAAACAAAGGGTAGCGCACCTTTCCCCAAGGATAGCGCACCAACAAGAGCTAATCAGATGTTCCAAACCCTAACTAAGAGATAGTCCAAGCCAAACGTGATCTACTAGCTGCAGCAGCTGCAATGGCAGCTCTCCTCAAACCTACGCACAAGACTGGGCATTGCAGTGCGCACAAGTTGTTGCTCTGCAATTCTGAGACTGCCTGCCAAAATGAGAACCGGCCTCCTGTATTTATACTAATTATGGCTAACTGCCTGGGCCGACTTCTCATTCTGGGTATCTGTCTGTTCAGTATATATTATTATTTATGGCCAACTTCTTCTCTTGGAGGCTAATAACCTAATATAAATTATCTTCTTGAGTCGACAAGTCTTCTAGGGTTATTAGCCAACTCATTAGGGTTTCTTCTTGCTTCCCGAAGTATTCTATCCTCGTCAGGTTTACACGTGGAGGTAAATACCTCCCGCAGCTACCATAATATCAACACCCCTTTCCCTTGGCCATGCAACCAAGAGTCACTGCCTTGGCGTGGTAACTAGTTGGTGGCAATGTCATACTGCTAGGTACCCATGGACCTAATAGGTTGGCTCGTGATGAGACCCCCTATCCTCTGACTAGGTCTTGTTTTATTATTTTTTCGGGTCCCTCTTGTTTCTTGCTGAGAAGCCTTTTATTGCTTTCTCGGGGATCCCTAGGCGAAGCATCTCGAGGTTTTATTCTTAGGCTCTTATCTTTTACCAGCTTGCTTTTACCTTCTGGGCCTTTAGCCCCTTCTTCCCACAAGGTAACGTGCGGTCCTGAAAATAGGTCAACCAATTCCCGGACAAGGGGAATGGGATAAACGAGCGGCAAATAAGATGAAACAATGGTGCTATGATGGGAGTGGACGATGGATTTTTCAGAAATTCCCCCCAGTGGCAAACCAGAACCTACAGACACAAACTTGCTAGGGCACCCTGTGAATCCCCCCAAACATGGTCAAGTGGGCAAATGTAAGATCCAAGCAGTTGTTAGAAATAAAAGGAATCAGATACATATATTTAAAGGTTTTAATGATCAAAAGTGACACATACCATGATACCCGGACCAATTACCTCACGGAGCAAGAACCTTCTTTGATACAGGACTATGTCGATGGTGATGGATGTTGTTGTTGCTGACAAGATAAAGATGATGGAAGAAGAAAAAGGTGGGCCCTCCAGGACCATGCTCAGGTCAATCCTGCTCTCGGTACTCCATGTCTAGGACCTGTGGGCCTCGAGACATGATCTCCTAGTTATCCCTGAAAGTGGGGGATAACAGGAATCAAAACAAGGTCCCAAAAGCTTGGTTTAGGCATGACTAGGGTTCCTTGGTGGATTAAAACACTCACTCACCCCATTTGCTCTAATTATATTTCTCATTTCACTCATCTGCTAGGGCTTCGAGTGGGTTGTTTACTAGTTGTTGAGGGGCAAATTTGTGAGAGATTGGGACGGATATTGAAAGCTACCATTTGTAAGAGCTTGGACGGGTGATTGAAGGCTGCCATAGTTACACTCGACCACCATTGGAGAGCTGAAGAGATAGGATCTAAAGCCCACTCTTGTTTGTTTTTAATTTTCTTTCCATGTGTTGTAAACTAGTATATTTACTATGTTGAATGCTTAAATGTTCTCTTCTACTCTTTCCCATTTCTCCTTTTCCATCATTCTATTGCAGGCAGCAAGTTATTCTCAAGATTCAACAAGCATAATGGGTATGTCAATGTGGTTTATCCTTTCGGTTCCATTTTTTATTATGATAGTGGTGTTGGGACGTCGAAACACTGATGATGAGGAGGAAGAAATAGAAGTAGGCAGCACATACCATGGAGAGGAGGAAGAAATAGAAGGGGATGATGATAATGAAACTCACAGTTATGATGGACAGAAACTCAAAGAGAACTAAATACCCTTGTGGAAGTATGTGACAAAGCTTGGGGAAGGGAAAGGGGGTGGAACCACAAAATTTATATGCCCCCATTGTCATACAACTTACATAGGTTCATATACCCGCCTGAGAAAGCATCTCTATGGGATTATACCATGGGATGAAGGTAAGGCTATAAGAGTCAAAACCTATGAGCATGTGTCAGTCAAACATAGAAACAAATACAAGGAAGAGGAGGCCACACAAAACAAATCCAAAAAATCAAGGGTTGAATCTAAGAGTCAAACCTCAAGCTCACAAAGAATGTTCAATGGTAGATCCCCATCCCCCCATGCTAGTGGATTCTCACCGATGCATTTAGAGCATAGAACAATATCAGATTTCCTTGACCAAGGTTGTAGGGATGACGTGGATGCAAAACTTTTTAGGTTTTTCTATGCATGTGGCATACCATTCAATGTTCTTCGCTCACCCTATTGGCATGAAATGGTACAACCCATCAATGGTGCCCCTAAAAGATACAACAGCCTCGAGTATAACAAAGCTAGAACCATGCGACTTCACACGGAACGAGCCAAAACCATAGACCTCTTAGACAATTTACAAATGATTGGAACAAATATGGGGTATCCATTGTATCTAATTGTTGGACAAATGTTAAAGGCGAGCCATCAATAAATATTCTTGGTGTGTCTGCTAGTGTTGCGATCTTCCTTTCAGCCCATGACTACTTAGATCATTACAAAACTGGTATTAATATTGTAGAACCCTTAATTCAAACCATTCAAAAGATTGGGCAATACAATGTCATTCAAGTCATCACTAGTAATGTTGCTAGTTGTAAGGTAACAGGAGAAATCATTGAGGATATGTACCCTAACAAATTTGGTCAATTTGTTTGGTTCACACATTGAACCTATTGATGCATGATATTGTTAAGATGAACGACCATTATTATAAATAGGTGGTGCATTGTACAAGAGAGGGCAGAAAATGATCAAATTCATTACCAATAAAGCATGGCCCATGGCATTTTCTGCAATCACTCTAAGTTGGAGCTACTAAAGATTGCAAAGATCAAATTTGTTAGTTGTCACCTCACCTTCAAGCACCTTTTGAAGGTGAGAGAGGCATTGGCTAGTAGGGTCTCAAGTGATTCATGGAAAGGCTTGAAAGAGAAGGTTGCATCTATGTCTGATAGACCTGAATTTCAAGAGGTAGAGGATGTAGTGCTTGATGGACAGTTTTGGCAACAAGTTCGGTATGTTCTGCAATTCACCAAGCCCATTTATAGTATGATTATGTTTGCAGATATAGATCAACCAGTGATTGGGGAGGTGTATGAGCAGATGGACAGCATGCTAGGCCAAATCAAAGACATTGTTGAGCTGAGAGATGAAATCTTGTATGATCATATCCATAAACATGTGGCAAAAGGTGGGATAATCTGAATGTTTCACTCCATGCCCTAGCATGTCTTTAAACCCGAATATTATTCTCCATCTTGGTTGGCCCAACCAACACCTACGAGTGGAGTTAGGAGAAACCCCACACAGATCTACAGGTACAAAATGTGTATATGCTTGCATTAGACAGGTTGGTCCCTGATGAAGAGGAGTGTGCTCAAGTACAAATCCAATCAAGAAAGTACATCATTGAACATGGAGTCTTTGCTAACCTACATGCAACTAAAGATCGAGATACATTGAATCATTCGAATGGTGGAACATGTATGGCTCCTCTACCACACATTTGCATAAATTGGCAGTGAGGGTACTTTCATAGGTTGTTAACACTTTTTCTGCAAAGAGATGGTGGAGCACCTACAGCTTCATCCACGGCATGAAGAGAAACAACTTGAATGTAGACTGAGCAGAAATCTTGGTTTATGTGCACTACAACTTGAGGTTGTTATCCCATTATTGTGAGGCCGCAAAGAATGATAAAACATATGTGACTTGGGACAACAATCCAAAGAAGGCTAATTTGGAGAATGGAGCAATAGTTTTAGAACACTTGGAAGCTAAATATTTTGGTGATCATATTCAAGGAGCAGACATGCCACCCCCATCCACTAGCAAGTTTCCAAATGTAGGAGCTTTTCCTTTAGATTCACATTGTCCGACGTTGCATGGGGGCCATGTAGTTGTGGGTCATGTTCCACGAACACTTCCACCTACTCCTACTCATGTTCATCATAGATCATGAAAAAAGAAACTATAAGTTTCTCGTGGCAAGAGGAAAGCTTAGTAGATACGAGATCTTTTTTTCTTTTTCATGTTTAAAAGTAGTCTCTAGAACTTAGTACTTTTTCTTTACTGTGGTGTATTTTGTAAACAGTATATGACCATTTAAGTTTGAACTTTGAACTTTGAACCTACCTTTGAACTATTGACAGTAGCTTATAACTCTTTGGTAATGAATACGATGCTCTATTTCATTTCATTGTTGATGTTATTTGTTACAATTTGTTGATGACAAATTTTATATGTTGAAACTTGAAGGTTGATGTTGTTGTTGATGATTGATCATTTGATGACAATGTTATAAGTTATAACTACTAGATGATTGATGTTATATGTGTACTAAATGGTTGATGCTTTAATAATCATCATCAATCCACTAGTAAACATATGTTTTCATGTTTTCTGCAACTAATTCGGCATTTTGCATTTTTTAAAATATATATGCATCAAAATATCTTAAAATATGTATTATATAAAAAAACGCTCCTAAAATACTCCGCTCCCAGAAGCTTTTTGAAAATTGCACTTGTTGATGTTTCTAGTAGCTGCGGGAGGTATTCACCTCCGAGATAACCTTTCTTATAGAAGAAGATGCCAAGACGTCAAAAGAAAACCATTGAAAGGATTAAAGAAGCCCCAAAAGATATATATTGCTCCAGAAGTCAAGTTGGCCTACCAGAAAAAGATAAAGTAAATATATTTTCCAAAAAGCACAGGTCGGCCCCACTGGAAAAGTTCACTGGTCAGATTAGTATAAATAAGGGTGGCGCCCTTCTCATTTGACACTCACACACATATCATAGCGCAAGTTTGGAAGAGAGTTGCAGTTGCAGCTGCAGCTGCAACTGCTGAAGGAAGGAAGGTGCAAGTCTTATCTCTCAGTCTTGGTGGTGCGTTAGAGGTGGACTAGTGCTCTAGCACTCTGGCTAGGGTTTACATTGTTGAGTTCTCTCCATGTTGAGATAAGTATTGTTGGATTCTTTCTTATTGGTTTTCTCTAGTGAATAGAGCTTGTTCTTGGTTATTCTATCTTGGCAAGGATATTCTCTATAAGGTGTTGGGTTTTCTCCCCTTGTGAAGAAGGGTTTTCCAGGATAACTACTATGCTCTGCTTGGGGTTGGCACTTGAGCATGCCTATGGTTAGGTGGCAATGTAAGAGCATTGCCTATGGAGAAATGAGCAAACCCATTTTTTTTTGTAATTTATGCTTGGTTAAATCCTCTTGAGATCCTGGTTATTTACTGTTGTTGTGAACTAGTCTAGTATTCAAAAATTCCACATGGTATCAGAGCAGGTTTCCTTCAGAACGGTGTAATCGTTGGAAGGAAGATCCTGAGATTTTCCATGCCGCTGCAGTTCATCGTTGTAGTTTGTCGTTGTACCCTACTACAGTACCTTGTCGTTGCACAGTTTTATTTTGTCAAGCTTGTTGACCACCTTTCCCTAGATTGTTTGGCATGTTTCCTTCACCAACAGGTGCACCCTACCCTAGCGCATCTCCAGCGACCTTTAGATTGCAAGTTGGAGCACTTTGAAGTTTTAGGGTTTGTCGTTGTTGTTGATGGTGATGTTGTTTGTCGTTGTTGTCGAAGGTATGTAATTATATATGTTAATTGATATCATTATCATGAGGGTGTTTGCAGGAGAAGGGACTTTTGTCCAAGCAACAACTTAGATCCAGAGGGATCTGAGATCCAGTGCATTCAGAAGAACAACGCACCCTCCAAGTTTGATTGTTTTGATATGCCTTTGGTTGTTATGGCACCATTGCGATCTCATTTTTTTTATCTATTGGAGTTATGATCATTAATGATTATACTAACCACATAATAATAGAGATGCATTTGTTTATATCCGCTCTAGGAGATATTCTTGTTTTGTTGTCTGTTCTAGGCAGGTTATATTGCTAAACTCCATGGAGGTTGCCATGGAAATGTTGTTGTTCTTGTTTTCTTGTTCCGGGCAGGTTACCTCGGAGGCATGTCACTAGTGATAGCTCTCAGAGGGAGCTATAGTGACGATTGCAGAAGGCAACTTATTAGATGGTGTCTAGTTTGAGACATGAAGCAGTTTGACCAAAGAAAGAGTTTGTACAGATTGACAGGTCGACCAGTTCAAGCCCTGGTGCATCATTCTATCAGTCTGAATGAGTTATGGCATAGGAGACTTGCTCATAGGAGACTACTCCCACTGCACTGGAAGCCTCTGTTGCTACCTCCGTTGTACCACGAATTGAAGACATGCTCCTAGGAGACTGCACACTCTCCTAAGCATCCAACTGTGTCGACTCATGCCTGCTGAGTCCCTTGAGAGTCCCGGAAGAAGACTGAGTGCCATGTATCAACTCTCTCTCCTGTGCTACCTGCCAACTCTCAGACACAGAATCTGAGTCCAGAAATCCACTGGACCCCAACACAGGTCTACCCAACAACCTGTACAAGCCCTCATACTTGACACCAAGCATCACTGATGTGTCAGCAGTTGCTCCCACAGGATATAAAAACACATGTCCACTGTGGAAAACAACTCCAAATCCACTCTCATCCAAGGCTGACACTGAGAGCAAATTAACTGTCAACTTTGGAATATATAACACCTCGCCAACCTCCAGAAGACCTCCTGACTCTAGTTGGAATCTCACCCTTCCAACCCCCTTTACTGCAAGTTGTGGGTCGGCTCCACAATTCACTCTACAGTCTGAGTCGATCTCTGTAAGATCGAGGAAAACTGACCTCAACCCAGTCATGTGCCGAGAGGCACCACTGTCCACAAACCACGACTTAATGTCCTCGAACACTAAGCATCCACTGCCCACGGGACCAGCCATGAGAGAGAAATCCTTCTCAAATTTCTCAGCAAAATATGCAACCTGAGTTGATGCCGCCACCTCTGGTTCCGGTTTCTTCTTCTTCTTGTTCGGACATTGACTAGCATAGTGACCAGTCTTGTGACATGCAAAGCATTTCACTTTGCTCATGTCCTTCTTCTTCTCATTGCCCTTTGCCACAAGAGCAACGTTCTTGTCGTCTGCACCATCCAATGCCTTTTCCTGAGACCCCTCCCGGATCTCCACCTGCGTAAAATCATCCCACAATCTGCTCCAATTAGGGAGCTTCTCTCTCCCCACCACACACTTGACGAAAATCTCCCACTCCTTGGTGAAGCCTTTGAGGGATATCTGCACCAACTTTGAGTCAGGAATGACTTCTCCAACAGCTGCCAACTCGTCCTTCACCTGTGCAACCCGGGTGAGGTAGGTGGCCACACTCTCTCCTTTGACCATCCTAGCTCCATGGAGCTTGTCCCGGAGAACCATTTTCCGGTTCACGTTCTTAGCCTCATACAAGCCTTTCAGTGCAACCCACATTCCATTGGCTGTCTTTTTCTCAGCCAAGTGTGGAATAAGGTGGTCTTTGACCCTGTCCAAGATGATTCTCTGAGTCTTAGCTTCATTCACCTCATGAACATCAAGAGTTGTGAGATATGTAGGTACAGCTACAACGATATTCGCAAACAACCACAATTTGTTCTCCTTGAGAACACTGTTGATTCTAACCTTCCACAGCAGGTAGTTGGAGGCCCCCTCCAATCTATCTTCAAACCTGATGCTGGAAGTCATCTTTGTCCACCTGACAAAGAACCTTTTTCTGTCTTCTTCAAGCAAATGTACCAGCAAATCACTTGCTGTCCCAAGTGCCAAAATTCTGCCCACTAATCTTCAGAGCACTTGCTTTGATACCATGTTGAAATTAGTTCAAAAATTCACCATATTATACCCAGATTTCAGCCTCCAATTAAGTCATAACAGCAAGCATTAAAACCTTTACTAGTTGCACTTAATGAGCAGAAACACTAATTAATATAGTTCTGAAACTAAATCTGCAGCGGAATTATATTCTAACAATGGATAAAAAATCCATAATGCACCATGAAAAATCTGGGTAAAACCCCAAGAAGAATAATACAGAAAATGTGACAAATTGAGGAGAAAGTTTCTTATTCAACTTGTTGGAAATTTCTGAGTATAACATCAGCTTAAACTCAGCATTTACATCTGAACTTTCACTCTTTCTGAGCAGAAAAGAGCACAAATATCCAATGTAATACAGTTTGAAATCATAAACAGACTTCCAAGACAACCTGTATGAACTGTACAGTCACTAACAACAGATACAATCTTGATTTTCGTGCCCAGAATTAAGGTACAGATTTGTACCTTACTGTACGGACTTCTTATCAGCAGAGAAAACTCTTAGAAACTCGTGCCAATACACAGCAGAGATTTTTGAGTTAGCTGGAGCTGCAAGGCAAGCAAAAGATGTTGTACGACCTCCTCCAAACCGTACTGTACGGCCTCCACTGATGTTGATGCTATCTAGGAATGCGTGCCAATCCTCCTAGGGATGCGTGCCTCCTCCTGGCTGCAGAAACCCTTTCCCTCCAAGCTAATAAACTTCCTTGGGATGCATGCCCCTTCAACTTCCCTCGAGCTCTCCTCAACAAGTGCACCCTCATCTCCCAATGAGTTGCCTTTTATCAATTTCGAATTGTAACTCCTCTAACCCTTGATCTCCCTCAAGTGACTCTTCACTTACCCTTGAGATCAACAATCACGATTTAATCATTCGTTGAGGTCACTTAAGTTAATAAAGTGACCCATAACATCATAAAGTCACTTTTACATTTCGAAATTAAAAGACTCAACTTTATAAAATCACTTTATAAAGTCACTTTATAATTATAAAGTCACTTTATAATTATAAAATCACTAGGAGAAAATTTGTTTGGTCACTTCCGCATGCTGAGTGTTGCCAATGCAGTACCTCCAAGCTACCAAATCTCAACAAAAACTAGGTCCTTGGGATTTTTTATAGGGGTATTTGTACTCAAAAGAAATGGAATGAGACCCCCTACACCCTTGGACCAAATTTCAGCTCAATTGGACAAGTTTTGCTAGGTGTTTGTCCATGAGGAGTCCAAGTCAGTCTAGAGTCGGCAATTTAATTGCTTAATTGACAAAGTCAAAATGTCAATTTTTGTAAATAATGAGCAAAAAGGTTAGAGAAAGAGTGGGAGATAATCCTAAACCCCTTTCCTAAGTTAGCCAAACCTCTTTCCTAAGTTAGCCAAACCCCTTTCCTAACTTTATTTCACCCCCTCACCTAGCCATCACATCATTTCATCATCCCCCTTAGGGAAGTTGCGCCCCCCTTGGAAAGAAAATCATGAAAAGTCAAAAATTAAATAAGAAAAAGGTATCTCTCCCTGAGTACGCCCCCCTTGGTCTAATCCCCTATTGGACAAGGTCAAAAAGGTGCCACCTCACCCCTCACTCATTTACCAAAACCCTAAAAGCTACCAAAAACCTAGAGTTGCGCCCCCCTTCTTGAGATGCTTAATAACTCTTAGGGATTGACACTTGGAAAGCATCCAAGAGGGGTCACTCTTGGCTCCCAAGTATAAATAAAGGCCTCTCCTCCCTCATTTCACATCTATTCTTTCTCTATTGTTATTATGCTCAAATTTCTCCCAATCTCTCCCATTCTTCTCTCTTTCTCCTATTTGCTCTAGTTTCTTGTGTAAAGCTTGCTGCAAGTATTTGCAGCAACCTTTTCCTATTCAATAAAAAAAATCTTTGGAGGAAAAATGATGCTTTGAGAGTCTTCTTGGTGCATCTTATGTATTGGAGGTGGCATTGTTTGTGTTTTGTTGTGTATGCATTTCATTTTCAGATCTAGAGTAGAAATCCCAAGCAAAATATTTTGTTTTGGTGGATTTATAATAGTCTTATTGTAGATCTAGTGAGTAGTTCATAGATTGTTTGGGTGGATTGTCTCATAGATCTACTCACCCTTTGCTCTGTTTTGTAGTTTTGCTTCACAACTTTTGCAGGTCACTTCAAGGGTATGATAGGCTTGTTTCAGATCTGGAAACTTGCCTTCCTCATCCAACCTTAGCCTCTAAATTTTCTGCAATTCATTTATGTACATTTCCATAAATTTTTGAGCATTCTAACCCCTTAGAATAGGTCTTTTAAAACAATATTACTTGCTAATTTTTCTGCAGAAATTTTATGTTGGTACTAACAGAAAATTTTTGAGTTTTTTGTCACTTTTGCAGCTTTTCCAGCAAGCTTTTGCTTGCTGGTTTTTTGCAGGTTGGTGACATAAAGGAGGAGGTACAGCTCTTGGGGGGCATCTAAACATCAAGCAAAGAGCTTCCAAGTTGAGGTAACTTTTACCCAACTTCTTTATCTCTTCTATACATTGTAAGCAAGCCCAAAGAGAGTCTCTTGGGCTTGCATTCCTCAAGTCTTGTTTATTTTTCTGCAATTCTTTCATTTTTCAGTATTTACTTTCCAAGTTTGCCTACACCTAGCAAAGTGGTTGGTCCAGCCAACCCATGCTAAATCGTATGACTAGTTTTTAGATTTTATTTCAGTATTGTTTTATTTCAAGTTTTGCCCCACTTGTCCTTAAGGCAAGGTTGTGTGGCTAGAATCCCTTTCTTGCTTTCCAAGTTAAGTTATCATTTTTGCTTTTATTTTTCACCCACTTGGGCACAAAACCGGTAGGCTTTTTCCTCCAACTTGTGCCTTTGTTGAGGTTGCAAGTAGTTTAGTTTTATTTCAAGTCATTTCACTCTTTATTGTGTGCCGACACCTTGCAAAGAGGATTGGTTTTGCCACCCATGCAGTACCTTAAGGCTAGGTAGATGTTTGATGTTTTTTGCTTCTAGTTTTCAAGTTTCATGTGATATCTTATGTTTTAGAAGCACATCTTTACATTTGCCTAAGCCCATGGAGGCATAGATTATTTACTTGTACATTCCTTTCAAGTTCTTGCTATTTACATTTCGTTCAAGCACTTGCAAGTTATTTCATTTCAAGCACTTGACTTAATAAATCTTTAAGAGGTTCAATCAATTTATCTTAGATTCATAGGGGATCAATCTAACTAGTTTAATTAGGACACATTTAATTGTCTCAACTTTCGCTATCAAAAAAAGAACTTGTGGAAGCGACAGGGGTGCTAGATCAGGGATGGTCTCACGACACTAGGTGTCCCCCTTGTTGAGCACCCTTGTTTCCCGGATTGACCTGTGGAGCTAGGGTAAGCCCTTGTTTGCCTTACTTATTGAGCACCCAGCAGTCCTTTTGGCCAAAGCGGGGAGAGTTTTACGGAAGTCACCTAGTCTAGGATACAACTTCAATTAATCAACCTAATTAATCCTTAAAATATATCCACAAGCAACCTTGGCTTAATTTCACATTTCACTTTATGGTTCATGCTCTTTGATTTCTGCAATTACTTTCACTCTAAGTTGTCTTTCAAGCAATTTCATTTGAGCATTGTGGATAGTTGAACTCTCGAGTTTGGGAGTTGCGCATCTTTTGCCCATGGAGGCCTCTTTTCAAGCTTTATCTTTATTCCTCTTGAGTTGCGCATTTGCCCATGGAGGCCACTTCTCAAGCTTAGTCTCTCTCTCCTTTGAAGTTGCGCACTTTTAGCCCGTGGAGGCTTTCTTTCATTGTGTTATCTCTCTAGAAGTTGTGCATTGAGTTGTTGGGCAACCCCCTTGAAGTTGCGCACCAGTCTTGGGGCACTTCAATGTTTGGGTGTCGAGTTGTTGTTGTGTTGTGGATGCAATCTTGAGTTATCTTTCTCCTTTCCCTGCACAATCAGTCAAAGTTAGTTCAATTGTTTCTTTGCTAGAAGTTAGATCTAATAAGTGTTTGTTTCTCGCATTTGTTAATAGTTGTACATTATTGTATCATTTACTTATTCTTTGCATTCTTATTTGTGTTGATAACTGCTTGTATCTAGTTCAATTGTTAAGTTTTGTGAAGTAATTCTTTTGTATCTAATTGTAAATCATTCTTTATTTATTTGAACATAATTGATCCAAGTGTAAAGTTATTTCACATACTTATTGTGTATATATTTCATAACATTGTTCCAATCTTGAATAGCTACATTTCTTTGTTGTATATCTCAATAAATCAATTTTGGTTAATCTTTAGGCACTGGTCTAATTGTTGATTTACAAATAAAGGTTTGCATGTCATTTGAAAGAATTGCATCATTGCATTTGTTGCTTGTCATTGGGTTGGGTTTCCTTAATAAATAACTCAATTAACTCAATTAACTCCTAGAACCTTAACAACAATACTTCACATAGTTTAATAGGGTCTACCCCCCTTGGTTTCCATAGGAATGAACCTAGACGGAAGAGGTCTAGATCGAGGTGAGAGTGGGTCTAGACTTAGGTTTGTGCCTCCAAGGACACACCAAGTGGGTTGGAGACTTCTCCACGTTTGTAAGTGTGTATTAGGACAGCAACACACCACATCTCCATGCCTGAAAAGGGCATCCATCCTTTTGGTTGACACAATCTTAGGGCCACCATTTGACATGCCCCTTAGAACAACCTTCTTGTCGTTTGTTGTATTGAATCTCATCTCCATTACCTTCATCGTAATTTCCTCTAAAGAGTGAAGTCATTGAACCCCCAAAATTATATTGGTGTCTGCCAAATCAACCACATAGAAATCGTCGATCAAGGTATAGTTGCCCATTGTCACAAGCAACCTCAGAATCTTCTGTGTGCAACTCATATTAGATCAATCAGCAACTACCACATTGAACCCCTCAAAGTCCTCTATAGCAATGCATCTCCTAGCCACCAATGTTGCATCAATGAAGTTGTGGGTATCCCCACCATCAATCAAAGTTGTGACACGTTGTCCCCGTAGTACTCCTCTGACTATGAAAGTGTAGTATCTAGGGGTGCCTGATAGAGTGGCGATAGTCCCACCCTTGGCCTCCACACAAGGTTGTTGCTCATCACTCACTTCTCCCTGTTCATTGCCATGTACCTGTGCCATCTCCTCCTCCTCCTCCTACTCCTCATCGTTGTTTGAATGCACGTCTATATAATGTACCTTTCCCTTCCCCATGCACTTGTGTCTCGGCTCCCAAGGCTCTTTGCTACTAAAGCAAAGCTTCTTTCTTCTCAACTCATTATGAGTTGCCTCATCTAACTTCTCATTTTTGGTCCACTCCTTTTGGAAGGGTTTCTTATCCTTGTTTTTCTTGGGAATGAAAGGTTTGAAGAAAGACTTGTCCTTCGAGACTGCATCCTCCATGTCTCGTGTCCTGATGATGGCATCCTGTAGAGTCTCAGGTTTGAAGGCTTTCACCTAACTACACAGTGGCTCGGATAATCCTTCAATGAACAACATAACTAGCCTCTGCTCAAATATATCTGTCATCGTGATTGCAAGCCTCTGGAACTCTGTAATGTAAAAATATGGTGTCCCAACCTGTCTAACTTGTGACAACTCTCTGAAATGCAGTTCTGAATCCTTTTTGTCAAATCGCTCCATCAATTTCTGTGTGAAGTCCAGATACAAAGTAATGCTAGCATGTCCCATAGTGACCAATCCATGGTACCACCACTCATGGGCCTCTCCATCTAAATGCAAGGTAGCAAATTTAAACACTTTTTCCTCCATCATAGGGTTGAGTTGGAAGTATGTGTCCAACTTCTAAACCCATGCCCTAGCTGTGCACTTATTCGAACCTTCCCAACCTTTCTCATGAGATCCAAGTTCTGCTACCCCCTGTTGAAATCTCTTGGTCTATTCCTATATTTGATAGTATAATAGTCCTGCAATGACATGGTTGCCTGGAACTCATCACCAAGAGCCCAGTACTCCCTCAAGTAATCACTAAAATCTTCAGCTTATCCTGGCTGCTCTTGATTTCCCGTTTGTTGCTCCCCCAAGAACCGAGGCAAAAGAGGTCTAGGAATCACTCTACTGGTGGTCCTAGTGTGGTTTTGTACGGGAATATTATTGTTGTTTCCTTCTACATGATTCCCATCGAAAACCCTTGCACCATTGTCACCCACGTGGTTTTGATTTGCTTGAGTGCTGGTAATTAACTATGCCATGAGTTGTACCAGTTGGTGTTATCCCCTAGCTAAGTCATTTAGGATATGCATGCCACTGTCCTCGGGTATCTCATTTCTATCCCCCATGTCTCCCTCCTTCTCTACTTCTGGTTGGTCCTCTTCTTCTGAACCTGATTGAAAGATGTTTTCTGATCCTTTCTGCTTCTACTTCTGTAGGTAATGCATGTCCTGTCTCCACGCCTCATGAAACAACAAACCCCCTCAGGCTAGCAAGATTGTGGCTCCGATACCACTATAATGACCCTACCTACTGCTGCCACATTTTTTCCTTCACTGTTGTAGCAATTTATGAGTATTTATGAGTGATGACTTTCGTCAAACACTTAGGTTGTAGGTTCTATTCCACTATAATGAGTTTAGTGTTTTTTGTTTGGTTTTCGCACATGAAATTTTAATGGTTGGGAAAGGTTTCAATGTCATTTAAGTGTTCATCGTGTATACAAAATATCATACCCACATACCCAAGGAATATCTTAAACAGAAATGATATAACAGCAAAGGAATGTCACACACAAGAGCTGATTTTATTTAGTTAAAATTTAAATTATGACCTGTTACAGCTGGTAAGAATGAGGGTAAGAACAGCTCCCCACCAAGAAAATATACTCGACACAGCCAACAAATAACACGCATCAAATGGTATAGCTCTGCTGCAAAGAAATCGGCCTCAATAATGGAGAAATCGGCCCCTCCTCTAACAAATAAAGTCTGCCCACAGAGGAAATTGGCCCAGCTCCAAGAATGCGCCCTCCACAACTAGAATCGACCCCCTTGCTCAAAGAAATACAGCCACCACAGCTGGAACTCGGCCCCCAAGTTAAGGGAACGTAGCCCACAACACCAAAAAACGCAACCACAAGCTAAACTCGCCCTCCTCAAACCACATCGAACTCTGCAAAGGAAAAACTCAGTCGCCAAATGATGAAATCACGGCCACAATGAAAGATCTAAGTGATCTTTCCTCCACGATTAGCTAGGGTGGATAGTCTCACCACGAAACCCAATCTTACTCTAGGGTTTTTCGTCCCAAGAGCCAAAGCTACAAAAGCTCTCTCCAACTCGTTTTTTTAGAAAAATAACAATGCATAATGAGAGAGGGCGCCCTCATTCCTCTTTTATTTCCTCATTCATCCTTTTGCTGACCCTTTATCCTTTTAATAAAGTAAAGTGACTTTATAAGCTCAAAGTCACTTAAAACATCTTTTCATTTAATTACTCAATGTCACCTTTTTAAAAAGATTGTTTTTTTTGCCCCGATGACATCAAATAGTTACTTAATCTTCTTTTTTTCCACTGACTATAGCCTACGGGAATCACTTAGGCGATTACGTAAATCTCCTAGAGTGATCATTTGGAAAGGGAAATTCCAACTAAATTGATAGTGGTACCATGTTCAAGGTCACAAAATCAAAACCTGTAACTATAAAGCCTAAATCATTGTCTGCTAGTTTGGATAAACAGTTGTTGCTAGATCTCTTTATTTTCAACTTTTACCTATAAAGAAATGGGTCCTTATATAGACATTACAAAATGAAATTTAATCTGACCTCTCCTTTATTTTCCATTCTCTCTGTATCCTCTCATGAGCCCTCATATAAAGACTCTATTAATTCTATCGGGGACAAAGCTACTTACTTCTGCCAGAAAATACATAGCATTCATGGTGGCACTGCCAATTTCACCATGACTGGAACCATTAGACTTGACATCCTCATAAGATGGGGGTGACATGTACACATCTGTCAGTGTACCCACTGGTTGTGCTGTTTCACTGCGTTGACGCTCTGCAGCCATCTACACATTCTCTAATAATCAATGTTTGAAATCATCATGAAACAGGAAGAGAAAAAGTTAAGGACTAGATTATCTCAAAGTAAGAAATTGATGTAAATGAGCACCTCTTTTAAAGTTCCCACTCAATATCTAGAAGTATCAGATTATGAACAAATATGCACCTGAGCATGAAGTTTATCAAGAATTTCTGCAAGATGCTCATGGTATGTTCTCTCAGCCTCAACCTGAAAAGAAAGTGTGTAACTTTGATGAATTGATTTTCTTGTAACCCCATGAAATACGTTCCATAACCTAAATTTGGCTTTTAAAAGGAAAAATATTTCAAGTTTCGTGTCTCTAACCACACTATATTCAGGGAAATGGACCTGGCCCTTCAATATGTCAAAAATTATACTTCAACCACAATATTTTAGGTCCATTTGATTCTATACACATCAAAACCCTTACCTTCAACTACTATGTTTACTTGTTCTTTTTAACAAGCAAGCAAACAAACAACTTTCTACATGAAAAGTACCATGATTAATAAGATAATAAGCATATCATATAATAAAGAGCAAACTTCTCAGCTTAGAACTGGCCCACTGGGACATACAAAACAAACTAATCATAGTATTGCAACCGTTCCTTATGAAGCCACATCAATCAGATTCAAGGCCCAGCAAATGAAACTGCCAGAATTAATAAATGAGAACCAAACTCACAAAGCATCAAGAAGAAATAGAGGAACACGGCAGGAAAGATTTTTATGAAGTTCAGCAGACATATTAAAAATCCCAGTTTCCTTTACTCAAATTTGTGGTTTACATGTAATTGTCCATATGCTTATTGATCTTTTAGGAAAGAAAGAAATTATACGAATCTTTAGAAATGACAAAGAGTAAATTGTATTTACATTAAGGAGGTGAGTAAGGCATCTCCAAGTCAGGCACAAAACCTTTAACAAAACTTAAAGTAAAATGTAGTACAGATTTGAGACATTGAAGTAACTAAAGTGCAATACAGTTGCTAATGATTACAAAACCTGTTTGCCTGCATTAACCACTATAAAGTTAGGGAGACTGTGTATTACCATTGCAAGAAGTCGTTGGAGAGTAAGTCGCTGCTGTTGAGCTTCAACAGCCATCATAGCAGAAGCGGCCTCTTTCCCCAATGCAGACATTGTAGATATAAGATCTGCTAACTTTGATTCTGCAGCCTGCAGCTTGAAAGCATTATCTGCAGTTGCACCAGCTTCTTTAGACTTCAACTGCCGTCTTGCAACCTCAGCTGTCTGTATATATTGTATTAAGTATTTTCAGTCCAATCTTTAAAAAAATAGCAGGCAGGCATGCAAAATCAAGCTGCAAACTAATCAAAGCAACAACCTGAACTTCCACCTCCTGTCGTATTCGATCATAACGCTGAGCCAAGTGGCGTGCATCCTCCAAAGGGGCTCCTACCACCATTGCACGTAAGGGCTCTGTAACCTGTGCAGTCAACCACACATTAATAATGTCTAATCTAACTGCAAAAACCCATGAAACAAACAGTAGAATATCAGAGAATTTGAATGAGGCTCAGTTGGCCAGATGTGTTCATCATTGCTCTTTGTCGTTATCTCTTTCCAGTTTGTGATTGTTGAAGTAGGATTATATTCATAAACTGAATGAAAAAAAAAAAATAACAACCAAATCAATTCTCCTTAGAACAGACAATGAATGTCCCCATTGCTTTAATGTTGCAATATTCATTTACTATTTTAATAATACAAATAATTACAACCTGGGTGAAGATGTTTTTGGTGAAACAGGATTATATGCCTTTTAACCCGCCAGTCACAGCAGCATAAGCACTTGTGATTGGGGGTGACCTGGGATGGAGCTGGCGAAAATGAATAACTAAAGGAGGATGGTACCATGGAGGAAGCACGGGCTCTAGAGAGAGTGGAGGGAGCTTTGAAGCAAGATGCAATAACCAAAAAGTGGTGGCTGAATAAAATGCAGAAGGTTCATTGGAGAGCACAAGTAATGAAAAGAACTATGGACAATGAAGGAAGTACGAAAGCGCATCTTAAGGGATAGGGATCCCAAGGTAGGGGTTTAGAATTTATCTTAAAAAATGGCGAACTTGAATGAATTTTTTCCTTCTTTGAAATTTGGCTAAATTCAAACCTCAAGGTTGAAATGCGGTGAACACTGTGACTTAGGCTCAAACTATGAAGATTGAATCAAGGAATGGTTATCCAAGAGCAATCAGTGCAAGCCTTGCGCTTATGCCCTCAACTAGCGCAACCCCTGAGCTTGCACAGTTCTAGTCACAATTGTCAGCCTTGATAGAACAAATCCAAGAGATGAATTGTGCCAAGGCAGGAAGGAAACAAGTTCGGTGCATCATATACAAGATAGAGGATCATATGGAAAATGATTGCCCCTTGCTAAGAATCGGGGATGCAACTCCTAACTCGACACCACCACCTACTAGATTCCCAGGCAATGTGGGGGGGAGATATTGTGAAATTTGCAAAACCTATGGCCACCCCCTACAACTCTTCCCAATGCTGCAAAAGTACACTTTTGCCTTGACTACCATTCTTTGCGACTCCTACAGGGAAAATACTCATTCCATGGAAAACTATCATGCTCTATAGGCACTTGTGGAAAAGTTCGAGAGGAATTCCTTCCAGGTGGAGGAGACTAACTCTAGACCTGCTGAAGGTGGGGGGCAAGGAGGATAAGTCAAAGGCTACAGAGGCAGATATGGAGGAGGATACAAGGGAGGTAGGAATAGTGGCCGCACAAGCCCCATGAAATGTTATAATTGTGATGAAATAGGACATATCTCTTAGGATTGTCTATAGCCAAGAAGGGTGCAATGTGGCCACTGCCAAGCCACGACTCATGTAATAGAGGATTATCCCGATCTAATAGCCAAGTGGAAGACAAGGGCAAGATAGCAGAACGTAAGTCTAGTAAATTCTAAACCCCTGAACATCATAGGGGTAGGGATCCCAAGATTAATGTGGTAACCAAGGGAGGAGCTCGAACAAGAGTTGATGACTACCGTCAAGAACCTCTCCACAGAAGGACAGTTGCTCCCACGAACCTAATCTTTGATGCAGCAAAACAAAATGCTTACTATAAAGAAGAGGTAAAGGCACTAAAAGAAGCTCAATGGCTTGTAATCCCCCTAATCGTCTATGGCCAAGAAGAAGAATTCAAGGATCGCAACAAGGAACCATGGGAGAGACCACCCCAACCGAGGTAATCCATAAGTTCTTCCATTCTCTCATTAGAATCCTCGATGATGAAGGTTTGATAAGTTAGTTGCAGTGTGCCTTTGGCAAGCTAATTGAGGAAGGGGAAAAAGAACCCATATATGTGCCCTTCCTAGAGAGACAAGTTCGACGTGTAGGTCAAATGAAGCCCAGGACCAATCAAGAATTCAAAATGGACACTCAGATCCATGGGTACAAGGTGCAATATGTCATGTTGGATCTAGGATCTGACGTGAACATCCTTCAAAAGAAATTATGGGAGATGATAGGGAGCCAACGTCTAGTATAATCACCCATTCAGTGGTGGCTAGAAAATTGGTATAGAATAAACCCCATTGGCACCTTGGAGGATGTGGATGTCAATCTTGGAACCTTAAAAACAATGGTGGATTTCGAGGTCATCGAGATTGTCGATGAAAAGGATACTTACCCCACACTCTTGGGGTTCGAATGGGCAAACAACAACGATGGATTATTAACTTCAAAAGGGGGGGAATATCTTTTGAGGTTGGTGGAACAAGAGTGATACAACCCATCGATCGTATCAAAGGAGAATAATACAAGAGTCGGTGGATGACGTCATGGATGGGGCAGCAATGGACTAGTTGTATAACTTGACAGCAAGAATGCAGAATGACTACATCAATCCCACAACAAATGGAGCAATTAGTAGGAGAAGCATATGTTCCTATCATACTCTCCTATTTCGGACGAGGAATCAAGTCACATTTACTTCTTTACCGCGGGAACTTACCATGAACAAATTCATGACAGTCAGGCCCCGCAGGGGATATCAGTAAATCAAATCCTTCCTCCCCCTCCCAATGTCTTAGATCTATTTTGATTGAGTTTGTTCCTGAAGGTAAGTCAAAAAGCAAGCTTGCACACCTCTTCCTGAAGGCAAGTATCAATTGGATAGGATCTATTTCAAAAGAAGGCATGTGATAAAACCACTTAAATGGCCCTTCTAGCACATTTTATTTCCACTTAAACCCCCTGGAGTTAGTCCATAAATATCTTATTTCATCGATTTGATTTAGAAAGAGAAGCCATTACAGATAGAAGCAGGGGAAGCGGGTCAATCAACCCCTCACAAGTAATTACATATATAATTACATATATAATAAGGGTGAATAGGGTTCCCAATATATCTTTCCATCTTCCTTTTCTCAACATCTCCAAATATCCTCTTTTGGCAATGAAAAGTGATATTTCTATCATGATGAAATAATTCCCATATCTATTATGTCAATCATTTACTTATCCATTCTATCTCTAGTTACCGAAATGATACGAGGCATTATGGTCCTGAGTTAGCTCTGCTCAACTTAGTCCCGCTTTACAACCAGTTTAATAGATAATGGAAAGAAAGAAAAGTATCCTGAGTTAGCTCTAATCAACATAGTCCCCCTTTACGACTAATAGAGAATGGCCAGTAAGAAATATAGGTAAGGTTATCACAAACCAAGCAAAGTTGCCTTCTAGCTAAGCAAGGAAGAAATCCAATTCACTTACCTAAATGTAAGGCATAACGTAAAGAATCCGAATGAAGTCGAGAAAAAGGAAAAGCGTCATTACATATATGAAGAATGACCAATACAAGTACACCTATAATATAGCGTAATTACATATATAAAGAATCAATGGAGTAAATGTATTCAAAATAAAGTCAATTCGGTCAATTCTTTGAGAAATTCTTCGATAGCGTAATTACACAAAAGTGGGGTGTTTTTGCTCAAGATAACATTCCATAAGTACATTCCTTTGTTGATGGCCAGTGATTACAGTCAAATAGGGGGTGGTGTGGGGGGCAATCAAGGCAAAGTTCATCCATCCCCATCATGACCAAGCACTCACTATTCACTAGGACCGCTGCTCATCATAAGGTTGGTTAGCTATCTCAAATCAAGAGCTCTAAGGAAATGGAAGGACAAAAAATGGTTTAGATTATAGACCAACAACTATAGATGGATGGGACCTCATCTATTGGATGAAACGGGCATATTCAAGCGATACCCCAACTACTGTTTTGGGCTAGCTCTAGAGATGTTGTTGAAGAAATGTTGCTAACTTGCTAGAATATTGGAAGACAGGTAAGTGTTATATATCTCGTTGTTGGAGGCAAGCAGCAATCGAGGATTGAAAAGAAACCTTTTTTGGATGGATTGAAAGACCTATCTGCAGGTAGGTGGAATATAGGAATACATAGTCTCGAACCCGAATAAGTGGGGGAATAGAAGTGGAATGCATAATAGATCAATACGTGGGACAGCTTTCCCTCACCAATCAGTAGACACATCATTATCTAGCTAGCGGCATTAGCTTAGATTCATTAGTGGGGACAACATGGTTACTCGGGCAGGCAAGAAGGACAAATCAGGACGGAAGGGTAGAGAGCAAGGCCAAAAAGAGGGTTGGGTGGGGTAACCAAAGGAACCAGGTGAGGTACAATCGGTGAGAAAGTCAAGCCCTTGGAACTTGCAAAGATCGGAGTTGGGGTTATCTCCTCAAATGGATAAAGTAAAGATGGGAGTAGCTCAATTGATGAAATGAAGGTGATCACATTAGAAATTATGACTGAGACTGATCAATTGGCAGAGTAAAATGAGAATGGCTAAATGGGAAAGAAAGAAAGCATTGGTTGGTCTGTATGACTGGTGCTTGGATGGGCTAGTTTGAAAGAATATCTAGTAGGGCAACTTCAAACCTTGCATTCTTTTAATGACCATTCTTCATTCATTCCTTCCCTGCATTGATTGCTTATGGAAGGATGAATCTATAACAGATGGAGTTTTGGTAATAATTCGTTTTTGATGGATCTACACTTCTTGGAAGAAATGGAATCTCAACATTCTTATTTCGATGCATTGGTGGCATCGATGGTTCTCCAATCCCATCCCTTTCTGTAAGTCACAATGCCTAGCCATGAAGGGGAAACTCCTGCTTGCTGGTAAGGGTGGGATACTATTAGCTCGACCATCCACTTGGATAGTATCTATAATAGGGGTCTAGGGTAGAGTGGGCTTGCATTTATGTCATTCCTTTCCCTCTCATTCTCAGGCACCCTTCCCAATCCAGCTAGTGAAGCATGGATTGATGATGACAGCCATGCATCTATGCATTCAAACAAATCTTCTTGGTGACAACTTGCTTATAATACGGGGAGTCCCCTTTATTCGAGATAGAGTATCTGCCCTCTTGTTTATCCTAAACGAGTTAACAACCTATCAATAGAAACATAACATCTTAATTCATTACTCCTCTTGTTTATCCTAAACGACTTTAACTCATTGCTTGTTAGTGCATCATCCACTCTGAGTAATGAAGGCAGTAAATCAATCATAGTCTGAAAGGGAGAACTTGTTGCAACAATGTATGACCAATAAGGAATATGAATGAAAACTTATCAAATAAGAATTTCATGTGTAAGGAATACAACCATTGCTACTGGCGGGTAAAGAAAAACGTATGATAAAGGGGGTGCACATATTTGAATATATGAACTGGTAGTAAATGGATTCTCCTACATGCAGGTATACCTCACCTGCTACTATCAGTCTATAGAATCTCCTCATGTAAGTAGAGTATGCTCAAGTATAGTTGTGTAGAAAGAATCGGGTTGACCTGCTTATTAGTCGGATATGGTAGATCCAAAATTAGCAATATCTATACTATCATGGCAGTAGGGGTGGGTTCAATACTACAACTATCAATCTAGAGAGGCCGAGTGAACCTTGAATGAAACCAATCTCTCATATATGTAATAACAACTTCATTTTCCATCATAGCCACCTTCCCCATCCAAAAGAGTTGGTCAACGCAAAGGAAAATAACAGATACATGTTGCAATTACCAAATTAATTATATTTGTTTATTAAATATTAGATCATATTCCTTCCATTCATTTATTAATGAAAAATTCATAGGGGTGACTCTGTTGATCCTCAATATAAGAGATCTTCTCCTTTCCCTTCTTTTCTCGTTTGACATATATTGAAAAGTGACTATGTTTATTTTCACCCATCCAATTCATTTCTCAATCAAGCATTAATAAGAGCGAGCATATCTTGCCTAACCTTACCTTTTGGTATGTATTGCCCCCTTCCCTTGGATCCGAACTATTCAATATAGAGATCAACCAAACAAGAAACTCTATTATGCATTATTGGTGAGCTATCACATAACTTCATCAAGTCCTACCCATCGTTTGTGGATTGCATTGAGGAAAATCTACCACAACTGGGCAGATAGATAGACTCCTTTCCCACTATTGAGAGAGAACAAGGAACAAAATGATTGGACAATACTAGCACTCCTATCTCCAGGTACTAAGAGTCCTCCCACCACCAACCAGTAGACATCATCTGGCTAGGTCTTGCCAATATCAACAATTGGATCAAGCCCGTGGAAACAGGAACAACAATTCATTATGGCTCTTGGCCTAGACAACATTGACCCCTATTCATCTATATGCAACAAGATGGGAATGCAGATTATATACATCGTAGGCTGCAGTAAGTAGATCAAATAAAGAGGTCGTTCCATCCCTTGTCCCCAATAGGAAGATGGGTAATCTATTTACAATGTTGCTTCGATCTAACCTAGTTGGCGAGCAATTCCAATCCACTTTCAACAAAGGAAAGTTTTGCACTTTGTTCTCTTCATCTCCACCAAACACAAGGTTTGGGGATCATTGTTGGTCAATGGCTACCTGAGATAACTCTGATTTGATCCTAGGCTAGGAGGCACCTACCTCATCCCGATCGCAAGAAGAGGTTCACCGTGATGTTTCTAGGTAGGGAATGGAGTGCCCTCATTCAAATATGAAAGAAAAANATTGTTGGTCAATGGCTACCTGAGATAACTCTGATTTGATCCTAGGCTAGGAGGCACCTACCTCATCCCGATCGCAAGAAGAGGTTCACCGTGATGTTTCTAGGTAGGGAATGGAGTGCCCTCATTCAAATATGAAAGAAAAACTAGCACTTAAATAAATAGTCCGAAATAGGAATAAGAATTGGTTTCATAGGTACAGCGTTCCTATTGCATGTCTCTGTTTCATAGGAACGAGTTTTTGCTCAAAACTTCCTAAAACCCTAAAAAAGCCCTTGAAGAGTGTTTCAGACCTTCCTATTTCCATGTTTTTGCAACTCTTTGTTAGAAATTAAGGGCAAACTAGAAACAGAAATATCCTTTTACATTTTATTTACTACTATAGTTTTGGATCAGCAATATTTTCAAAAATTCTGATGTAAACCAATAACAGAAATAATACAATGGATCTAAACATTACCTTAACAAAAACAAGGAACAGATCTGAACATTACCTTACCAAAAACAAAGAACAAATCTGAACATTACCTTAGCAAAAACAAAGAACAGATCTGAACATTAACTTAGCAAAAACAAAGAGCAGATTTACCTGATGTGCTTGTTGTTGTCATCTTTTCTGTATGCTCAGAAAAAGCTATAATGATCATAGATCAAACCCTCAGGGATAGATCTCATCGTGATCTTGTGAACAGTTTTTCCAAGAAGAACTTTAGGTAGAAAACAGAAAACCAACCAGGATACCACTCATCAAGTACAGGGCTGAAACAAAGACATAACTGTCCAATCTAGAGGCTGAAAAGAAGCCACTAGCAGCCCTAACAAAATATGTCCAAGAGTATAAGTCAGCTACAGCAATAGGCAGCCTTAGGTAGCAGTTTTAGGGCTGCCTCATCAAACCCTAAAAACTGTAGGCTAGGTACCATGATGGAGGCAGCACACAGATGACATTAGCAGCAGCAAAACAGGTGCAACAGTAGCAGCAAACAGCAAGGAGATAGTGGCAGTCTGAAGAAAACCCTTAGGGTTCGGCAAGAGAAAGGTTCAAGGAGGGTCGCACCCTATACCAGCAATCAAAGAGGGAGTCGCACCACTATACCAGCTCAAAGGAGGGGGCCACAGCACTTTACCAGCTCAAAGGAAGGGGCCGCAGCACTATTCCAGCCCCAAGGAAGAAGCCGCACCACTATACTCAGCAAGAGGATAAGATATAAGGAGGCCACACTCAAAAACAACAAGAACTGGCCAAGGAGGCCGCACCCTTAAGCCAACAAAAACTAAAGAGCCGCAGCAAAAATTAGACCAAGAGAAGTTTAGAGGAAGAAGAATGAGTGAGAGAGTGAGGGGGAGAGGTCTCTTATTTATAGTTTAGGTGGGTAGGTTAGGGTTTACAAATTAACCCTAATTTTAGGGTTAGATTAAAAACCCAACAATAAAACAAATTAAATAATTAATATTTTAATCATTTAGAAAGTCAACAAGTCAAGGTGGCTAGCAAAGACCCAAATCAAATAAACAAAAGGGAGGACGTGGCTCAAACAAAATAAAGAGGGGTTCTTCTTTATTTTCATGATATAACTTATAAGCTTTTATCATCCCAGCATAAGAGGAAGGTCAATGATGTGATCATGTCCTTCTTAATTGCTCCTAGGTCTCATGGACCATCCCGAGAGAGACTAAAATCACACATCATTTCGGCTTGGTACTTAACCAAGAACTGCCTAGTCCCTGACCAGGATACCCCAGAACGTGTTTGGGGGCCCTAGATCACCACTAGGGTCTTATCCACCAAGGTACACAACCAAGGATCAATCCAAGCACCGAGCAAGGATTCCCTGGACCACATCCAGCGACCCTAGAACACATGTAGGGACTTATATCAACAAACTGTTTGCTCCTTGACCAAGAACCCCAGCAATACATTGGGGGCCCTCACTAGGGTCTTTTTCCATGGCTCTAACTGCTTGGTCCCAAACCAAGAACCCCAAGAGTGTACTGGGGGCCCTAGATCTCAGCTAGGGTCTTTGCCATCCTCCCGGAGAATGGCTCTTGCAGCTGCTTAATTTTAACACTCTTCATGTTACCGGATTCACTCACATAAACATGATAGACTTCCACAACTCATTAGAAAATTGAATGCATATTCCTATCAGATGAGATGAGAGGGCTTCATTTTGTGGCCCACACCTGTGTAGGGTGGATTGTTCAGCACCTACAACGACAACCAAGAAGAATTCCAAGATTGGCAAGAGCGCAACCACGAGATTTTGTATCACTATTGCACCATGGTCAGGGAAGTTTGCAGTATTGGTACAAAGGTACGAGATCCTCCTATCTTTGATGGTATAGGGGATGTTGAAGAGCTTATGGAAGATCTAAGAGCTTAATGATGTATCATAGGACCTAGGAGCATCATAAAATTCTAAACCCCGAAACTACATCAACCAAGATATGCCACCATGAAGAAAGTGTTGATGATTGCAGCTATGTGAGACATTCTCCAGCTTATAAACCTGAGAGAAAGCCCCTGAGAAGGGTGTGTGGTTCCGATATGAGACAGAGCTGGAACGTAGAGATGGCCTCCTCCTTACAAAGAGTTGCCTCCTCCTTACAGAGAGTTGAGAAGAAATCCAAATGATTCTCCTGTGTAATGCAGTGAGAAAGGAGATCTGCAGAGTTGGGCGTGCATGTGGCTGAGCACAAGGTGAACGTGTGAAATCCCAAAGTGTTGGGTGCATCGTCATGAGAACAGAAATGAAGATGATGTATTAGCCTCCTATGAGCAGAAGAGTTGATGAGAAACTCCAGATGACTCTCTTGTGTAATGCAGTGGGAAAGAAGATCTGTTGAGTGGACCTGTCTGTGGACAAGCACAGGTGAACATGATCCTAGTAGCTGAGCACTAGTGAAGAAGTGGTTCTTTTGTGTAATGCAGTGAGCCAGAGATATGGACATCCCTATGGATGTGCCCCTAGCGGATGAGCACTAGTGGGTGTATAAGATCCCTTGCTATATTGTTCAAGAGTCAGACCTGCCTGTAACCCTAATTGTGATATAAAGGGTATAGGTCGGCCCCATCTTAATGTGATTAATAATAAATGTAAAAGATAATTAATCTGGTTAATATTAATTATATTGTGAGCTAGGGAGGTCGGCCCTGTTGTGCCAATAGACACTTCTATTGACAGGTTCAGTCTAGTATAAGGAAAGGTAAATTCCCCATTGAAGAATCATATCTTTCATGTGAGTTTGGAAATTTCAACAAGTACACCTTCTTGGGAAAAGTGTGCACCTCTCTTGGGCGCTAGTCTTCTAGGGTTTGAGCACCCTATTGTGTGCTAGGTTTTGTTGGTGGTGAAGGTCTTTCTCTTGAAGAATATAGCAAAAGATTTTGGCTGGGTTTTCTTCCCTTGTTGAGAAGGGTTTCCCAGGATACTTCTTGTGTTCTTGTGCATGGTGTTTCTTCTTGTGATCTTGGTTGCTACAACATTATTGTTTATGGTTAAGTTAAATGCTAAAATGGAATGAACTTCATGCTTAACTTGCTCATAGAAAAATCAACAGAAAGAACCAAGCCATGGAAATCCACCACATAAGCTACTTCTCATTCCACAAGACCAGCTGCCTCCACCAACATCCCAACCTTTTGAAGGCTAGGATCAAGATATCAACCTATCAAAATCGGACTCATGCGATCAAGAACCACATGTACAACCCCATGCAATATATGTGGTAACAGGTCCTACAGTTGGTTCTCGACAGTGATGGCGCATCCAAGCAAAGGGCACAGCAAGTTAGAGAGATGATGCAGCAATAGAGAAAGAGTGGAGGCACACAGCAATTTACTAGCAGGCAGTGAGTATACATGCATGCATTGCTCTTTAGTTAATACCAAAATCAGCTAATGTCCAGAATTAGTAATTTCCAGATTAAGAGTTTTTGTTTCTAAATTAAATTTGACTTTGTCAGAATCAGTGATTTTCAGAATTAGATTGGGGGGCACTGATCCCAAGGAGCATCATAAACTTCTAAACCCCAAACTACATCAACCAAGATATGCCACCATGAAGAAAGAACCAAGCCATGGAAATCCACCACATAAGCTACTTCTCATCCCACAGTACCAGCTGCCTCCACCAACATCCCAACCTTTTGAAGGCTAGGATCAAGATATCAACCTGTCAAAATCGGACTCATGTGATCAAGAACCACATGTACAACTCCATGCAATATATGTGGTAACAGGTCCTACAGTTGGTTCTCGACAGTGATGGCGCATCCAAGCAAAGGGCACAGCAAGTTAGAGAGATGATGCAACAATAGAGAAAGAGTGGAGGCACACAGCAGCAATTTACTAGCAGGCAGTGAGTATACATGCATGCATTGYTCTTTAGTTAATTCCAAAATCAGCTAATGTCCAGAATTAGTAATCTCCAGAATAAGAGTTTTTGTTTCTAAATTAAATTTGACTCTGTCAGAATCAGTGATTTCCAGAATTAGATAGGGGAGGCACTGATCCCAAGAGCAGGGTGAGGGTGTAATGCATGGTTACCTACTCTATATTTTGGCACAGTTATCTAGGAACCCAGCACATGCATTGCATGCAAGCTGGGCGCTCTTACTTAGATGCCTAAAATAGGTCGAGTCTCATTGAAAACCCTATGCCTGCTTCTATATATAGGTAGGTAGGATCCCCTCTGTGTGTGGTTATTATTATTCAGTTTACCAGCTAGAATGTGTGCACTGTTTTCGTTTTCTGAGTTACTTAAGAAAGACAAATGATTTTCTGAGTGCTACAAGTTCTTTTATATTGCTAGCAGTGCTTTTCAGTTAGCAGATGTGTTTTTAGATCTAGCAGTAGAAGCAGTTTTGAGACTTCCTCAAGTGTTTTCAGTGTTCTAGGTTTAATAATTGCAGGTCTGATCACCATGTACTGAAATTATAACACGGGTTTTAAGTTTAACCTGAACACCAAATATCCGATGCAAGTCCTCCCTCTCCTTCTCCATTGCATTATGAGAACTTCCAAAATAGAAAGAGGCTCTAGAAAGTGCCGAATTTGAGTTGGGACCATCATTCGCATATTTGCAGCAGTCATCAGCTAACTTTATTGCTACATAAACAAACAAAAGAAAAATCAACGAGAGCATTCAAGGAAGCAAAACTGATGAAAATAATGAGCAAACAAATTGCAGACAATGAATTATAAAATAACTTACCATATTCCATCTGTTTTGAGCCTGCAGAGATGTGACCTTCCACACCCCGTACAATGTCTCGCTGAAAATGCTGAAAAAGAAGATACAATATTAATTAACCTGTATTTAACAAAGCATGCAAAAAATATCTCCTTTTGTTTCTAGAATCAATAAGTGCTGAATACAATCACATGTTATTTAATTCTGAAAGATTATCAATATGAAAACTGCCCATACCTTAGCTGCTCGAGTGGAAATATAAAGCCTTTCAAGATGTTGGTGACGCTGAAGTTCTGCTTGATCAGTAATGACTGCATCGTTCCCAATTCCATGTCCAGTAAATTGCTTGAGAACTGCCTGCGATATTGCAAAACAAAAATTGAGATTTTATTTAATGAAAAAACAACACAAATTTGAATCATTGAAGTGCAAGAATATATTTTTATCTCTTTTTGCCATTTTGCTTTCAATGTTTCAAAGAGATGTCTCTTCCATGACAAGCTTCCTCCCTGCCAAAATAATGTGGTTCATACTCTGATTGCAGAAGATTAATAAAGCTTAGAATGATAGAGGATGTCTCATGGATGCTCTTAGCAGAGACAGCAATATTTTAAGTTCCATTCTGCCCAGGAATGAAGACATGATGCATAGCTTCGCATACAAGTGGATCAACATCGTGGAGAACTTGTTCTTTCTTGTTCTACAGATCTTAGTTTCCTTTTTCCTGTGGTTTTGTCCCAGCCTGATAGCTATGGCTTCCACAGCCCCTTCTACATTTATGGTTTATAGGTTCAATTCATGAGATAAAAGTGGGGGGTTGTGGATTATTGTGGCCAAGTATGATGTTTAAAGACATTGTCTCCTATAGAATTTTAGCAGCTAGGACACTTATATTCCATGTCATGGTTAATCAGATTTTAAATGAGAAATGCAGCAACTGTAGCCCTTCAGTCTTTCAACACATCTTGCATATGTTCCCTTTGCATGATGTGCATTGTAGTGAGAGAAAGGCCAGATATCTTTGTACCTGGCAAGGGTTTCAGATTTTAGATCTATTATAAACTTCTACTTTCTGGAAGTTATCTTATTATTCTGAATGGATTTTGATTAATTTTCTTGATATCTGAAAGACTGTTGGAGGTGTTCAGGATTCTGTCTAAGGTATATCATGGATCACAGCGATCTGCCTCGGTTCTTTGTTAAGGCCTTCAGTATGTGATATAAGTGCCTGATGGCCTCTAGTTAATTTGGTAAGAGGATCATGCTTTCAACAGTCTCAATGTTTCTCTCACACTGGGTAACAAGTCTAGGTTAGGTTTTGATGAAGATCCAGTCACCATGGTATTGGTGTTAGCTTTCAAGGTTACTCCGAAAATGTTTACACCATGTTTGGGGGTGCTTCATGTGATGTGGGGTGTATGGTGTAGGGATGACCTTTGATTGTTCCATGATGGACATGCACATGTGGAGGTGGCTTACTTTTAGATTGCTGGACCTTGCTTGATGCTTATGTGGCATTCTAGGGGAGGGCATTGAGCTCTAGATCGCATGGACACACTTGGTTGCTTGCATGGAGGCATGTACTTGAGGACACTTGGGTTGAGGGAGTGATCATGTAGGGGTGATGGACCCAGAGGAGTACATTACTTTGGAAGAGCATTGGAGCATTGGAACCTTAGAGGCTTGTAAAGGAGTGTTGGACACATCTCGAGGAGCACTTGTGCCTTGGAGCCTTGCTCATTGGACAACATCACGTTGGAGCTTGACATATGTCTTTTGGAGTAGAGCACTTCACATGTGGGCCTATCATCTTGTAGATATGTTGCTTGTAGTGAACTAGGACCGTTATTGTATTGTTGACCTCCCTTACCTCTCATATAAATATAGGACAAAAAAATTCATTTCATATCATCATCATTTTGTACTCTACTCTTTGTACTTGTCTTGTCTGGAGCAAGACGCTAGGGTTCATGAGGAGAGTAGCACATGACCTTGGAGGTGATGATCACTTAAACTATTCATTCAAGCATCTTGTGTTAAAGATTGAGGAGAGTAGCACACTAGTCATTCTCTCTCTTACGTAATTTTGTACTAGGGTTTACTCTAAAGGAGATTGAATGAGGAGAGAAGGAGACTTCTTGGACACTTGTGGGAGACAGGTGTTGAAGCTTAGGAAGGCTTGCTTGTTGGAGTTCTTTGGTGGTGGCTAGGGTGTTCTTGGTTTTCCCTAGCTAGGATTTTGGAGAGATTGAAGCATTGTACTAGCGTGTCATAAGCTGCAAGTATGTACATGTACTTCATTTCTATCATATATACATTAAGTTTTCAGCTGTCCAAAATTGTGTAATTGCAAATTTGATTTTCAGCTTGCATTGTCTTCTTGATTGAGTAATTTCCAACACTTGTTCATGCTGATTTGACATAACATATCGTTGAAAGTGTTAAAAGATTTTGCATACATCTTGAGGATAATAGAGCAAATTTATTGCTGTAAATCTGTTGTGCTTAAAGTGATTACAGATCTGGTTTATGCTTGGAAAAGTGTGCCCTAAGCACTGAAACTTGTTGGCATATGTTTGGTATCTTTTCCCTTAAGCTGCCTAGTGTGTTGGGTTGAAGTGAGATGAAATATTGTCCACTGTTTGCTGCTGTAAATTAATATCTCAGATCAGCCCTAAGGCTGAAGTTCACATGGACTAGATCCGGTAAACCTCCTTGTGAGGTGAAATTTCACATTTGCACTAAAAGTCAAAGAACTCAAAATCTCTACAATTGGGATAGTGGGTGGAAAACAATGTAGCCCCCCCATATTTTTTGTTAATTGGCATGTATTTAAGAAAACAGCTTTTTACAAAAAAAATGTTTTGATTTTCATGGTTTATGAATATCAACTATCTATTCCCAACAAATGGGGAACAACAAAAGCATTAGATAACTTGTAAGCAGTGTTCCACGTCCCCCAGGGTGGAGATCACATCCCCAACGTTTCCCACGTCCCCGGGACGGGAGGACTCCTGGAGGGATGTTTCCCATGTCCCCTTTTTGGGGAGACGCAACTCCCCAAGGTGGGGGACGAGTCTCCCCGAAAGGGGGACTCCTAGGTGTCCCTCCTTGAAAAGGGAGACTTCTAGACCCAAGCTCCAACTAGTCTACAATGGAGAGGCCGACTTTTTTATATAGCATGAGAGAGTGATCTTTCCCAAGGAGGGTGAGTTATCTCCAAGGAAAAGCGTGATGTTTCCCCATCACAAGGGCGAGTCATCTCCAAGGAAAAGCTTGATGTTTCCAAAGCACAAAAGCGCACAAGTCATCTCAAGGCAAAAGCATAACGTTTCTAAATCACAAGGGCACACATGTCAAGGGAAAAAGAGTGGTAAAGAGGAAGGTGTGCTTTCTTTCCTTGAGATCTCCACTATATGACAAATCACTCCAGTTAAATCGTCTTTTACTTTAGACAACTCGCCACCACTTGAGTAGACTATAGATACAAGGAAAACGTGTCCCAAACATGTTTCCTTGATTTAAGGATTGTTGATTTTTCCTTTTATTTGTCTTTTTTTACCTTTTTGTGAGTAAAATTAATTTTAAGTGATAAAAATCACCAATTTCACTCACAAAGTGGGTACTTAGGTAAAGTGGGTATTCTTAGTGTAAAAACGAATAGCCCCAAGGCATATAATGCCTCCTAGTACCACTTTTTTAACTTATGACTTATTTACAATTAAAATATCCCGTTTTGCGGGAAAAAAATTTATTGACTGAAAACATTAAAAAAAAAACTAGGGGGTCAACTCCATGTACCATGAAGATATGCATCATCAGATGCAAACGAGTTAGAGACTATTTGGTTCTACAGGGCAATTTTTGCTTCCAGCACACATTTTTGTAAACGGAATTTCCACTCCCCTGCGTGGGATAATAATGTAATAGATCTACATGGATCATAGTTAGGTTAGTTACCTTAGGATTTATTCAATAGGAGAGTTCCTTTCACTGAGTGTTTTTTATCCTTGGGATATTAATTTGGCCTAACCAGCCTTATTAATTTCCCTTGAGTTTTTCACTCCCACTATTAATAAATCCTCCAAAGTGGTGAAAGGCATTCTAATGAAGTCATCCTCTGGTAGCTAGTGTTTAGGAATGATGCAAATGACCATGTAAGACAACTCAAAAAGTTTCGCGGAATTTCGTCGAGTCTAGATAGGTTTTTTTAATTAATTAAAATTTTCTAAGGTTGGGAATTTAATTAATTAATTTTTGATAAATAATGTAAAAACTAGGTCCCTGGGCTTTTGATAGGGGTATTTGTGCTCAAAAGAAATGGAATGACACCCCCTACACCCTTAGACCAAGTTTCAGCTCAGTCGGACAAGTTTTGATAGGGTTTTGTCTGCATAGGACTCTTAGTCAGATAAAAGCAGTTTTAATTGCTAAACCCAAGACATGGGAAAGTGTCAATTTTGTAATAATTGAGCAATTGAGGTAAAGTAAAGGTGAATAATGATTGAGAGAGACTATCCTAACCTACCCAACCCCTTCCTAACCTTTACACACCTTACCCACTTCTCAATTAAACCCCCACGCCCCTCATGGGGAAATGCGCCCCCTCCCACGTGGGAATTAGAAACTCACTTAAAAGTGAGTCGTGGGCCTCTCCTTGATGAGGTGCACCCCTCCTAACCTCTCCACGTCCCACTTTAGAGTGTGGCCAACACACTCCAACCACACTCCTCCCACAACCCTCACGCTTTCCTTGAGAGTTGCGCCCCTTCTCTTGGAGAAAGTGGAAACATCACTTCAAAAAAGTGGAAACTCACCTTTAAAGCTAGGCGTGGGCCACTCTTTGACCAATGTGCCTTCCTTAGCGTCACTCCACCTCACTCCACTTGCCATATCCATCAAACCCTAAAATCCATGCACCCTCCTTGACTAGAGTTCCTCTTGGCTTGGATTTTTGACACTTGTCGGAGATCCAAGAGGGGTCTCTTTGCCTTCTCAAGCTATAAATGAGACCTCTCCCCCATTCATTCTTCACCATTCTTCTAAGTATTGTTATGCTAACAATTTCTTGCCATCTCTCTCATTGTCACTTTGCTTCATCCATTTGTTCTTGAAGAGCTTGGAGCAACTTTGTTGCTACAACCTCTTCCCTTGGCAATAAAAGAAGAGCTTTGGAGGAACTTTGGAGTACAAGACTTGCTCTGGATTTCCATGCTATTGTGAGGTGATATCGTTATTGTTTTGGATATTTTGTGGATATTGAATATATGCTTGGGTAAATTTTGTTTACTTAGCTAAGTCTAGCAATATTATTGTTGTTGGCTTATATGTTTTGCATGTGCCTTTGATATAAACTTTGTTGTATTATTGATGCGTGCTACACATTATATATTCTGTTTCTCACATTTTGTTCAAGATTTGCAGGTCATCTCAAGAGGGTTGTTGGGATAGATTCGAGCAAGAATCTACCCTCATCACTCATTGAAACTTCATGAGTTTTTCCCATTTACTTCTTTCTGTTCTATTCACATTTTGATTTTGGTTGCTAACTCATTATATAGGTCATTTCAATACATTTAAAATTCTGGATTTTATATGTGGGAAATTTCTGTTGCAAAACAGAAATTTTCTTAATTTTTTTTGTGAGTGTATTGCAGCATTTTCAGCAAGCAATAGCTTGCTGATTTTTGCAAGTTCTCGCCAGGTCAAGGGTGCATGCTGCTTGTTTTCATTCACAACACACTTCTCAAAGGCCCTCTTTTGAGGTAGTAACTAAACCTCTTTTCTTTTCCATCTATCTAAGCATTGTAAGCAAGCCCAAAGGAGTGTCCCCAAGAGGCTTGCTTCTCTTTCATTTCAGTTTTTCATTTTCAGTTATTAGCTTAGTCTCTTTTCTGTTTTTCCTTTATAGCTTAGCTAGTTTAGTTGTGGATATCTTACATGCATGCTAATGGTTAAATTTTCTAGAATAGATCTCATACAACCAATGCTAGTTTAGGCCCATGGCATAGATAAAGTCTTTTACTTCTCGTTATTTGTTTACTTGCATGCACTTGTTCATTGAGCTTTAATCTTTTACATGCAAGCAAACATGGTTATCTTAATGGTGTAAATAATCGCTTTAAATTCCGCAATTCTTTTCAAGTTCTTTACGCTTTACATGCAATAACTCAATAATCTAAGAACTTAACTTTCAATTTCGGTTTTGGGCCCATTTGGCACCTTTTGAGCAAGCATAACTTACTGTAATTCACTCAAACACTTCAAAATATTTAGTCCATAGGCTTAATAACCCATTAGACTTAATAGGACACCTTTACCGACTATCTTCGCCATTTAAAACGGGGATTAGAAGAAGCAACGAAAGGTGATAGGCCGAGGACGGTCTCGTGGCACTCAATGTCCTTTCTGGGAGTATTCTCTTCCTTTGGGCTAACCTGTGGAGCTAGGGTAGGCCATGTTGCCATACTTCTTGAGCACCCAGCAGTTACTTGGTAATTGGGGGAGGAAAGTATTGGGTTGACACTTAGATAGGATTGAATCTCACTTAACCACTTTAATCAATCCTTGACTTACAACTTTCGGGAAATCTACATTTACACTTGCGAGCACTACATCTTACTGTTACTTTTACATGCAAGACATTTTTTAAGTCGTGGAATAATTATCTAAGTGGTTATATCTGTGATCTAGAACACTTTACATTTTCAAGCACCTTTCATTTATATCGTGGTTCCTGTATTTATGGTGTGATCCCTCAAGAAGTTGTGCATCCTCCTGGAGGCACTCTCTTGACTGGGTCTTGAGTGATTTTTCATGTGTCGTTGATAAGCAATCCAATAGAGTAGTGTATTTGAGTTGAGGAGACACTCTATTGCGAGCATGCTTGGCTTGATGTGTTGTTGGTTGTCTTGCCTTGATCATCTTTATTTTCTGCACATACAAGCAATTGATTAGTTAGCATTGTATCTTTGTATCTATTGTATATCTTGTTTAGTGTAACTCTAGTGTAACTCTTCATATATTCTTTTTGTATCTTTGTATATAGTTGTATCTAATCTTGTTGTAATATTTGTAATCTTGTAACTATTTTGTAATCAATCTCCCTTTAACTTAGTTGACCCCTTGCCCAATCTTAGGCACTAGTCTTAGTTGTCCTAGGAAAAGGTTTGATTGTTCATATTAATTGTTGCATCTTGCATTTGTTGCTTTACATCATAGGCTAGATTTTCCCCCAACCATTTAACTAATTAAAACCAACTCCTAGAACTTAAACGTTAATCTCATCTAGTAACTAGGGTCTACCCCCCTTGGCATCCCTAGGAGTTAGCCTAGACAGAAGAGGTTCAAGTCAAAGTGACAGCGTGGACTTTGAACCTAGGCATTGTGCCTCCGAGGACACACTAAGTGAGAAGGACTCAACTCATGTTTGCAAGTGTGTGTAAGGACGGCAACAGGGGGGACTTAGTGCAATTTCCATATGACTCAATATTGATGACTAGCATGGTAATATATACATTAGACACTAGACTTAGATTTTCCAAGCTAAGGCCTTACCATCAATACATACTCTAGCTTTGGAGGAAATGAGTGAAAAAACTCAAAAATTATAACTCGCTTAAAACTTAATTCAAGCAAGGAATAATCAATAAGTAAAAAAAACACTCTAGAGTAATGTACTCATGATTTAGTCTCGGAAGGCTAAGCCCTTTACAAAATCATCATGCCATATTCATCTTATTACAATGCCCCATGCAAGGATGGAAATGCGATATAGAGAAGAAGAAGAAAAAGTTGGCCATATTGACCGGTTGGACTTCTGAACTCTGATTTTGAACACATCCATGTTAAAACTTTGGCGACTCAAATGCAAGTCCATCCTAGTGCAACTTGGTGGGTAACACCCCACAAACACACAATGCCTTCAAAGCGGAAAAACAACCATTGATCTTCGTCTGCTACAATACCCGAACTAAGTCATATGGGCTCTCTCCTTTGACAATGATAATCTCAGGTCAGCAAACATCATTTAAAAACAAAAGCAACACGCACAAAAATCCACGCAACCAGCAAGAACTCTCCTTGGCTCTGATAACTAATCCTTCCTACATCAATAGCAGACATACTTGCTCTCACGGAGCAAGGGTGCAACATTCTCTCAAACTCCAATCTTAACTCTCGCGGACTACTCTACCATGACTCACACAACTCCAATTGTCATGCTCTCATACCAACATTGCTCTAATACCACATGTTGGCACGATGGTGCCCATATTACAGCATAGCATAAGGGAAGGAGAAACAAGAATGAAACCTTTTAAGTTTTAACACAATATTCCATTAAATGAATTGCCAGGCAAGAGGCATATGAATACAAGTATTTATACAACCCATGAGTCTTCAGGCTCTTCACCAACTTCCTAACTTTGGAGGGATTCCTCTACACCAAGGGTTAATGCCACATGGCATATGGCCTTATGACATATTCCTTACACTTCTTACATGTTCTCATACGCCTTTTAAATGTTCCCTTACATCTCTCTTGCACATTATTGATAAATGTACATGGCATATCAACATCATGTAGAATCCATCACCCATGACTCATTAATTTACCTAGGACTTAAACACGTGATCACACAAATAAACTTCTCAATGACCAATACATTAGTGTGAATAACCATGACTATGTCAAATAATCATTATTCCTAACAAGGTTTAACATTAAACTATTTTACAATTTGACACCAACAAAATCCGATCCAGATTCAGTTTCCAGACCCTGCCATTTAATATAAAAAACAATTTAATGTCAAGCAATAAGGACCAACATGTGACAGAAGTGAACATCTCGAAATCCATAAATATATGAGCTATCCATGCTTCGGATACAACATGACTTTCAAATAGATACCCAATAAGTTGTCAGATTGTATTTCTCATGCAAGATGGAGCCAATAAGTGGACTAATCATCCTAATAAAAGTGAAAGAAACAAAGAAAACAGATCAAGTGAATGGATGAAAGGCAAACAACAACGAAAGATTCTTCCACTGTCAATCGAACACAAAAACTGTAACAGAGCCCAATCAGAAAATAATTTAGTTTAAACCTTAATAAGAAAGATATAGGATTAGAAGACATGATATGTTCCAAATTTCCTAGCCTGCACCATAATCTTAGCCGAAATGATTGAAGTTCACAACTATCCCTACCCTCCACTTGTGGTATCAAGATGAATTCAGCAAAAAGGGGGCTTTCAGAGTAGTTACCTGACAAAGCCTTTCATAGATCAGCAAAGCATCTATGGCTACAAGGAAGAAGATATAAATCAGTTGATTAAAAAGAAACCGACAGAAGGGGAAAGGTAAGATGACCCATAGATGAGATTAACTCCAACTAGTGCTCCCAAGATACAAATTAGACAATTACTATCAAACATTACAGTCAAGCAAGGAATACGGTTCAAGGCATATTTCGTAATTGACATTTATGACTAGCTTTCAAGCTTTTTGCAGTAACTTGTGTGCTCATTGCTAGATGAATGTGTGCATGCTCCACCAATAGCTTTATCACCAGGGCTTTGTACATCCCCTTAATTTCAATTTCTTCAATGGACATATTTATCAATCAAACATAAATAAGATGTGTTGATGACGGGCTACAAGCTAACGAAGATTATGTACTTTGTTTTGCCTGCAAACAAGGAATTCCCAACTAAGGAAAATTACAAACAAACGTGACCTTGCACTGACAAAAATTATCAATTTGACTAAGGTTTAGAACATGTATAACATTGTAGACAATTCATATAAAACCTAGCCATAGTTGATTTGTAGCAATAAAACCAAACTTTATACTAGTTGATGAAACTTACGTTGCAAATATCATTTCAGGGAAATTCTTTATTTTTTTTATTATCACCAAGAGTCTGTAAAGAAACTTATCAGAAATATTGGGAAAAATATCATAAAATATCAACAAGCATAAACTTGGACGTGAAAAACTTAGAAAAAATAGCAACGTGAAAAACTTGGAAAAAATCAGAGATATTTGCAACATTGGATCATCATGAAAGGCATATTTTGTAAAGCTTACATAGCTTTAACCTAAGCCAATGTTGTCAATTTTGCATCCAATCAGAAAATCAGAGTTTGTAAATGGACTTGTACCCTTTCTTCTTTGGTTTCACAGATATAACAAGAAAGTGTGACCATACCTTTCATTAATCTCCAGTTATTTTCATTATTGAAGAACACAACAAAAGACTGACAATAATAGTAGAGAAGTCTGCTGATCAAAAATTTAAAATTTCAAAAGAATAAAAGGGAGAGATAAACAGGCATTATCAACTTATTAGCTTCTACTTCACCAATTTTACATTAATATTTTTTAACTGTAGAACACTAACGCCATAATTTTATCAACTTGGGCTTCTTGTAAAGATGTAAGGAGGTTAAATATTTCACCGAGTAATCCTAATTTTTCTAGTTTTATTGAAGGAGAGATAAACATACATTATCAACTTGTTAGCTTCTACTTTACCAATTTTACATTAATATTTTTTAACTGTAGAACACTAACACTATAATTTTATCAACTTGGGCTTTGTGTAGATGTAAGGAGGTTAAATATTTCATCAAGTAATCCTTAATTTTTCTAGTTTTATTACTATCTACTGATGATATTTTAATTTCTTTCATGTTAATAGTTTCTTCAACAAGTTGTATTTGAATTTTGGGTATACTATGCCAAATGCATTGAATGAGTAGATTCTCAACATACAATTCTCGTCAAAACAGCAAATAGAACAAATTAAGCAAATGACAGATAAACTATGGACACTCATTCCCAACACCAGAACTCACAGAGATATGAAAAGTTCAAACAACATGCAAAAATGTAGCAAAGCTTGTAACCTTGTATTTTACACCTTCCGTGCAGGTATACTGGGTCGCAACTTACAAAATATAATATTTGCCTAAATTAAAAAATAACAAATTAGAACAAAAGTAGTGTTACCAGACTCAGCTCGGGAAATACTTGGCAAGGCATAAGACCCAAGAGTTTGACTCAGCTCAGAAAAAAATCGGGAGAAACTCAGCAAGTACAAAATGTAAAAAAGGTACACATTTATTTATGAAAACAAATAATTTTGTATTTATATCAGATTGTTCTGTGCCCATACAATCCAGAATATAATTAAATGTCCAAAATAGTTACCTTATGCACCGTGAAAGAAGAAACCCGTGCAAGCTGTGTAATATCCCCAATAGAGCTAGGCAGGGATTTTATGAATTTCTATGCAACTATGTTATTTTTCCACAAATATTTTTGCATTCATTCCAGGGTTACCAGAAGCTTCCCTCTGAAGCGCGACTCAATTTTCAAAAGCGCGATTCGGCCCCCAAAAACGTGATTCCTGCCAATTCGGAAGAGTCCCCCTCTGAAGCGCGCTTCAGAGGGCGCTTCACGCACGATTCAGTGGAAAATTCGCACGCTTCCGTGGAGACCCGCATCTTCAAGCAAAAGTTCTTTTTTTTTTTAATTTTTGGAGTTAGGGTGGGCTTAGGGTGGGGCCTAGCTTAGGCTTAGGGTTGAGGGAAATGAATGAGGAGAATAAAGGAGCTCTTTCCCCTCTATTCTCCTCATTCTTTCATCTTGAGCTTGGAGGAGAGAGCAAAGGAGAGGTTGAGAATGCAGATTTGTGAGAACTTGGAGAAGAAAGCAAAGGAGAGCTTGGAAGAGTGAGCAAAGAGGAGCTTGGAGGAGAGAACAAAGGCAATCATATTCCAAAGGTTTCAAGTTTCAAGAGCTAAAGAGGTAAGCCCAAACCCCAACTCCCTCATTTCCTTGGGTTAACTTTGTTAATGTCTTTTTCCTCCTCTCCTACTCTTTCCCATTCCTTCTTCTCTCTCATTTTATTGCAGGTTGTTCATCTAAAACTTGAAGAAAATGGTTTTCTTCAAGTTTATCATTCCTATTTTGGTTCTCATGGTTTTGGCGGGGAGAAGGCATTGAAGGGAAGAAGATGATAGTGGTGATTCTCATGGTGACCCACAATATGAAGTTGGTGAAGGGTTTGAAGAGGAAGAGGGAAATGTAGGACGCAAAGATTTATTGAGACCCTTGTGGCAATTTGTAACAAAAGTTGAGGAGGGG